>CAHIKZ030004080.1:25000-42415 GCA_903632075.3 Acanthosepion pharaonis | reverse complement strand
ATTAAATAACCCCCTGAGGTTGATATGCCGTAAAACAAAATAAACCAAACAAAATAAACCAAACAATCTAAACCAAAGAATATATATTCTATTCATACGAATCTATCCTAAAAATGCTGTCGGCATTAAATAACCCATTGAGGTTGATATGCTATAAAAAAAAAACCCAAACTTTACGAATATAAACGCGGTATTAGATTGGTAGTTCGATGTCGCCATTTTACATTTGAAATGGTTCGATGCAACCGTAAACTCTATGCAACCATTTCCTTCTCTCTCATTTCTCTCTTGTCAAAATCTCTCGCGACTTATTGCTTTCCAGTAAACTATGATCTTCGAAAATTTAAATGCAGCATCTATCGTTATTCTGTCTTTTTGAAAGCAGTTCTTTTACAGGCCTTTATCTCAGTTTCTTTCACTCTCAGCAATCCCTTGCGTCATAGTGGCTTAATCGCAATGAGAAAAGAAATCACAGAATAAAATAAAAATAATCAACACTATATCAGCCAAAATAATTGACACCTGAAGATGGCTAGAGGGTACTTGGCCGAAACGCTGTGTCTATAATAACGTCTATATTAAACAAAATGGGAAAATAATTCAAATAAATCGATGAAAAAAAATATGAAAATAATATAAACACGGGATCCACTGAGACAGGTTAACCGCTATTGAATTCGAAAGCATCAGTGGTCACTCAAGCTTAGGAATCTGATATCGAATTAAGAGTGCCAACAGTCGAGCAGCCGATTCTTGAGTCTGGCTTATCACCAATATACAACAGCTTCCGACCAACAACAACCCCGGCGATCAATCACCCAGCCCTACTCCGCGCACGGCAACGACAATGCACCACCGTGAACCTGCCAATTTTGAGAAGCGCGCCAAATTTCGTAAAATGGCTTCGCACAACTTCAAAGGGGTCCAAACGGACAACGGGTCTCGAAAGATGGACAATTACGCGAATATATTGGAGTGCACTAACTTTTCTGCCGAAATACGGCGGACGATTAATTAAATTGTGCGGGCAGTGAATTCCCCCACACCTAATCACCCGATCGGCATTATAAATATTTATACACGGGAATCGATCGCGCCGCTTTTCACCAAGAAAAATAGCGACCAGCGCAAGAGTTAATGGCTGGAATGGGTTTGTATGGATGTTTTGTCTGTGTTTACGAGTGTTAGTTCTTTTTTCATGTATTTATATATATATATATATATATATATATATATATATATATATATATATATATATATATATATAGAGAGAGAGAGAGAGAGAGAGTATTAGTGGTCAATATATATATATATATATATTATTAGTAGTAGTAATCTTATAAGTATAAGAAATTATACTCGTTCGGAAAACCTTCGGTGTCTTGATTTGCAAATAATCAAACCAATACCAAAGGGAAAAAAAAGGTACAAAAAAAAGAAAGAACCAAGAACATGTACGTCAGCCGAAAATAATCGTCTAGCATGCAAGTCCAAAGTCCAAAGAAAAAAAACCGATACGAGTAGGCAAAATAACTAAATAAAGTGCTCAATACGGTAAGTAGAGCAGACCTAGTTGAAACTAGAGAGCCAGACAAACCTATATATATATATATATACATTGACCATTAATACATGAATCATTCACACAAAAAGTAGATTAGTAAAGTTAATGATATAAATGGCGAAAAACATTTTCGCAAACATATTTATTAAAGTTACATTAATTTACGAACCAATCGATGAATGTTATGATCCTTGCTTTTAATACCTTCAAGTTGTATAAGGTCTTTTTTTATTCTGCTAGTACTGAGGATGGCTGAATGTACAGCCGAAAGTACTAGTAGAATAAAAAAAAGACCTTATACATACATAGTATATATATATATATATATATATATATACTACACTATTTACATTATTCGGCCTATTGCCCTCATCATTGTCACCATATACGCTTCGGCCTTCTCCAGATGGTTGGAATGTCGAGTTGAACCCTTTATTTCGCTCACTCGGGTAGACTGTTCTAGTTCCAATGTGTCATGTTTTTAATGGATGTCAAAAACATCAGTTATCTCCTGTTAATTCCCCTCTGAATGTTCTACACTGCCTTAACCGGGTATTGAACTCACATTATTTGGGTACTACCACTGGATCTAACCAACGCCATTATCCACTGTGCGATGTGTCCTTGATAACTGACAGCCATTAAAAATGGCACGTGGAACTAGAACAGTCTACCCCAGTGAGCGAAATAAAGGGTTCAGCTCGATATTCCAACCATCTGAAGAAGGCCAGAGCGTATATGGCAACAATGATGAGGACAATACATGACTGACGAGGCAGAGTTTTTCCCGCCATTTGCCTTCCATTTGTTTCTGCAGTAGATCATTTGCCATCCATAGCTATAGAACCCATAGCTGTGGAGAAGAAGAGTATTTATACCTTTCCTAAGGGTATTAGCACGCAAGTGAATGTAATGGATTCGAGTGGAATTCGAACTCGGCTCTCTGATTCCTCAATCTACCGTACCTCCTTTTAACAATGTTAATTCTGACATCAAATAATTTAGTCGGAAGTTGGAAAAACTTGATAAAACTTTGGCAGACAAATCTTGTCTATATTATTTACTAATACATACACGCAACACACACACACACACACACACACAGACACACACACACACACATATATATATATATATATATATATATATATAAATAAAGTCAACAGAATCCTTGCAAATCTATCTCGCTTATAATTTATATCATGAATATATTTAAATATTCATTTCTTCATACCGAAGGGGTTTTTTTTTTGGGGGGGGGTTTTTTTTTCGGAGGAATGAAATCAAAAAAAAAAAAAACAAAGAAAAGAAAACCGTTTTTTTTTTTTCATAATAAAAAAAAGGAACAAAAAAATTAAAAATTTCAATTTAAAAAGTTTTTAAAAAAAATTGGGGAGAGGGGGAGAGATAGAGGGGGGAGGAAGAGAAAGAAGGAAAAAAAGAACACAAAGGAAAGAAGGAAGAATTAAATGATTAGCCAATAGGTTGACCTAAAAACAAAATGTCCTTTAAAAGGCTGAACAAGTTAATATACTGGATTGGGAGGTGATCAGAATTAAAAGACTTACAGTAATATGCCTAACAGTGACGTCATATTTAGACAGCAAATTTCATATCACATCATAATAATCATCACAATTTCAAATTAATAATAATAATAATAATATAATAATAATAATAATAATAATAATAATAATAATAATGATAATAATAATAATGATAATAATAATAATAATAAAAAAACTGAATTGAATTCTCAGAACAGAATTATGGCCATTAATAACCTTGCCATCCCAGTGGTCCAATATAGTTTCAACATCTTGAACTGGACTCTAAATGACATCAGACAAATGGATTCTAAAACAAGAAAGCTTCTTTCTAAGTATAAGATGCATCATCCAAAGGCTGATGTAGACCGTCTATACATACCCCGTAAAGAAGGTGGAAGAGGTCTTATTCAGCTAGAATTGTCATACAAGACAACAACTATTGGCTTACTAACTTACATGGAAACAACAAATGACTGGATGATAAAATTAGTGAAACAACATGAAAACAGAAAGAAAAAAAATATTCAATAATAAAAGAAGGCAGTAAATACAAACAACATTTACATTTAGTAGATTCTGTAGTAAATCAAAACAGAAGCCAAGAACCAACTATTGCAGCAAAAGATATGAAAAAAAGAAAGCCAAGGATAAAGCCCTTGAACAGATGAAACAACGCTGGCAAGACAAACCTCTGCATGGCCAATATCCAGAACGTGCAAATAAACCCAATGTTGATAAAGTTAATACTCATCGATGGTTACGAGCATCTGGATTAAAGTCTGAAACTGAAGGCTTTATTCTTGCAGCGCAAGACCAGAGTCTTTTCACTAGGAATTTTCAGGCAAATATCATACATAATAATGTGGATCCAAAATGCAGGTTCTGTGACAAATACCAAGAAACAATAGACCATCTAATCTCAGGATGTTCTATACTTGCCCCAAATGAATATAAAAATCGTCACGATAGAGTGGGGGCAATACTTACACTGGACAATGTGCAAACACTTTGGAAAATGTGTAAGCAAACACTGGTATGAACATCGGCCAGCGCCGGTTACAGAAATAGAAGATGTCACCATTCTATGGGATTATACCATCCACACAGACAGAAAAATTGAAGCAAATAGGCCGGACATCATTGTCAAAAAACCAGAAAAAAAACTTGCCTACTAATTGATATGGCTTGTCCAGCGGATTGTAACATAGCAACCAAGGAATTTGAAAAACTATCAAAATACAAAGACCTGGAAATTGAAATAGAAAAAATGTGGAAATTGAAAACAAGAATAATACCAGTGGTAATAGGTGCACTTGGAATTATAAAAAATGGAACAAAACAACACATTGAAAGAATCCCTGGAAACCCCAGCTTAAGAGACATACAGAAAATTGTCTTATTAAGTACAGCACACACACTAAGGAGAACTTTGTCTATGTAACGCTAGCAACTTCATCGGAGATAAAAAAAAAAAAAAAAAAAAAAAATTAACATGAAATGTGGCCATAACAACACACCACGACCTGCCTTAGGTCTTTCCGCAGACTTGGTAGGTAGTGTGTCCATAGCAGAAATCGAATGATGATGATGATGATGATAATAATAATAATAAATATAAAATAATATTCAACATAAATAAATAAAGTAAATTAAATAAAATAAATAATATAAAAAATAAATAAATAAACGGATAAATAAAAAAAAACAAATTAATAAACTATTTGTATAAGGCTAAAACTAATAATGATAATACTATCAATAATAGCAAAATAAAATAGTCTAAAATAAAAATAATTAATAATTTAAAATTATAAAATGATGTAGCTATTCCAGCTTTTAAATTCCCAACTTTGATTTTCAAAAATGCAATGCCAATCGTAATCGCCTGTCTTCTTTATTATTGTTCTTTTATTGTCCTTTCGACTTGATAGTAGTTTTTTCTCGTATTTTCTAATACACAATAACCTCTTGCATCTTAGTGGCTTTATTGCCTTGATAATTGCTATGAATTAAAAGTGAAGCAGACATCCTTACTGTTCCGAAAGAAGACAATCAATGTTCGTTCATCGATATATGGTTCGGTAAAATCGGGTCTGTGATTCGAACTGGGATGCTTCAGATTTTTAAAAAATTAAACAAATATTTATTTATTTTTTTTTAGAAAAACATGTAAAAGACTGTTTTAACAAATTTAAAAGTTTTGAAATTGTCTGACAGCCATTCTCCTGCTTGTGTAGCATGGTGCAGAGTCCTGTTGCCAGACATAGAGCTTTCCACCAGCCAACCTCTTGAACCAGGACAGCACTAACTCCTGAAGGCACTTCATGTAGGCCTCCATGCTGTGTCTGAGACCTCTCACCAACAACTTAGGGAGTTCTTTTCTTATCAGAACGATCGGAGTAAGTTCTTCGAGCTGCCGTACCTTCGTAATCACCATTAGATTCATCCAACTCTTTCCGAACCCTCTGCACTGTCCTCAGATTGACACCCGAACACTGAAATGTTCGTAATGGAGCTTCCGGCGCGAATGCCAAACAGTACAAGCGTTTTCTAATTTCTGTTAGCGTGAATTGCGTTATGGTGTTTTTTTGTTTTGTTTTTTGTTTTTTTTTCTCACAGACGCTGCCCCAGTGAACCATCTATACTGTGGAGACGACAAAAAAAAAAATTAATAAATAAATAAAAACGCGCGTGCGCAAAGTTAAAAAAAATAAAAACGCGCATGCGCAAAGTTAAAAAAATAAAATGTCGACAATTTACCCATCGCACCCTGTATGTTTCTAAATATCTTAAATTATTTTGAAGTGATCATTATTCTTTGCCTAACATTGTTAATAGTAGAATAAAGTGTGGAGAAAAGTAACATTTAATAATTATCTTTGAATAAAAGGTTTGTCTTTGTTATTTATATTTATTTATTTAATTGTCCGTCTTTCAGAGGGAGATGTAAATTATTAAAATTCTCTGCTATACACCCCATGACAAAACAACAATGTCATTTGATTATTGAAACCAGTATTGATGGCCAAAAATTGTCTAAGATTATTTCGTCGGAGTTTCCATATGTTGGCAAGATTTCTTTGGAATCAGGAACTTTCAAAGTAATGAGACTTTGATCCAAGGGATCAATTGGGATCTCATTAAATCAATTAGAACTGAATGCTGATTGTATTGAGATGAGATCTCGACGATCAATAATAATTACTGAATTACGATTGCATAGATCCTCGTCTCGATGATAACACCATGATGTATTTATTTATTTATATTCTCCCTCTAGCTCCAGCGCATGATCTCATCTTTCTTTATCACCCCCCTCTCTCTCTCTCTCTATCTATCTATCTATCTATCTATCTATCTATCTCCCTCTTTCTTTCTTTCTTTCTTTCTCACACTTTCTCTCTCTTCTCTCTTTCTTTATCTCTTTCTTATCCTATCTCTCTTTCTATTTCCCTCTCATTATCATCTACGGCGTCTTCTTCTCGATGACAGCTTGTCTCTCTCTCTCTCCCTACATATATATTTGCAACTTCTCTCTCCCTCTTTCTTTCTTTCTTTCTTTCTTTCTTTCTTTCTTTCTTTCTTTCTTTCTCACACATATTCTTCTCTATTTCTTTTTCTCTTTATCTCTTTCTTCTCCTCTCTCTTTCTGTTTCTCTCTCGTTATCATCTACTTCGTCTTCCTCTCGCTGTCAGCTTGTCTATCTCTCCCTACATATATATTTATCAACTTCTCTCTCTCTCTTTCTTTTTCTCTCTCTTTCTCTTTATCTCTTTCTTTTTCTCTCTCTTTCTCTTTATCTCTTTCTTTCTCTCTCATTATGATCTACTTCCTCTTTCTCTCTCTCTCTCTCCCAGTCTGCTTCTTTCTCTCTCTTCTTATATATATATATATATATATATATATATATATATATATATATATTCTCTTTCTGGCAATCGCGCATTATGCCACCATCTTTATTTCTCAACATCTCTTTCTCTCTCTCTCTTTCTTTTTCTCTCTCTTTCTCACTCTCTATCTCTCTTTTTTCTGTTCTCTCCGTCTCTCCTTTTCTCTTTATCTCTTTCTTTCCCTCTCTCTTTCTATTTCTCTCTTATCATCATCTACTTTCTCTTCCTCAGCTTCTCCTCCTCTCCCTACATATATATTTATCAACCTTTCTCTCCCTCTTTCTTTCTATCTTTCTCTTTCTTTCTTTCTTTCTTTCTTTCTTTCTCTTTATCTCTTTCTTCTCTCTCTTTCTATCTATCTCTCAGTATCATCTACTTCCTCTTCCTCTCTCTGTCTGTCTTTCTCCCCTTCCCCACATATATATTTCTCATCTACACTTTCTCTCTCTCTCTCTCTCTCTCTCTCTCTCTCTCTCTCTCTCTCTCTCTCTCTTTGTAATCACGGAAAATTTTCTTAGTATCCTTATTAAAGGAAGAATGAAAATTACCATGTTGATGCATATTCATTTTTATTCCGGGTAGTTTCGACATTAGCACAATGTTGTCATCAGGGTCTAGTTTCGTCTAATGTTGCAAGTATTCGGAATAAAATGAATATGTATTAACAGTACACTGGCGATCATGGCTCTCCAAAAGTCACTGTCCTTCGTAGTTCTTAATAAAATTTTGTCTCCTAAACACTCTTCAGTAATCCATTGACAAAAGATTGTTAGGTGATGCGTTGTTTTCCTTTGTCTCTCTTGCCTTTAACCTGTCCTGTGAGTATCAGATTTCCCAAGCTCGCTTTCCTCATTATGCGCCCTACAAATGTCAGCTGTCTCTCCCTGTTAAGCATAGATGAACAATTCCTTTCCATCTTTTGCAAAACTTTGTCGTTATGCATATGTAAGGTCCATGTTACTCTCAGCATACTTCTTTAGAAACACATTTCTGTTGCCTCTGTGAGGAAATTGTCCAGCATTCACTGCCATATAGGAGGATTGATATTACATATCAGTTCAGTACTCTTTTCATTGTTTCTGTTGCCTCAAGTCTTCTCTTCATCTGTGAGGAAATTGTCCAGCATTCACTGCCATATAGGAGGATTGATATTACATAGCAGATCAGCACTCTTTTCATTGTTTCTCTTGCCTCAAGTCTTCTCTTCATCTGTGAGGAAATTGTCCAGCATTCACTGCTATATAGGAGGAATGATATTACATAGCAGTTCAGTACTCTTTTCATTGTTTCTGTTTTCTCAAGTCTTCTCTTCATCTGTAAGGAAATTGTCCAGCATTCACTGTCATATAGGAGGATTGATATTACATAGCAGTTCAGCATTCTTTTCATTGTTTCTGTTGCCTCAAGTCTTCTCTTCATCTGTGAGGAAATTGTCCAACATTCACTGCCATATAAGAGGATTGATATTACATAGCAGTTCAAATACTCTTTTCATTGTTTCTCTTGCCTCAAGTCTTCTTTCATCTGTGAGGAAATTGTCCAGCATTCACTGCTATATATATAGGAGGATTGATATTACATAGCAGTTCAGTACTCTTTTCATTGTTTCTCTTGCCTCAAGTCTTCTCTTCATCTGTATAAATTGTCCAGCATTCACTGTCATATAGGAGGATTGATATTACATAGCAGTTCAGCATTCTTTTCATTGTTTCTGTTGCCTCAAGTCTTCTCTTCATCTGTGAGGAAATTGTCCAGCATTCACTGCCATATAAGAGGATTGATATTACATAGCAGTTCAGCACTTCTTTTCATTGTTTCTCTTGCCTCAAGTCTTCTCTCAAATACTGTGAGGAAATTGTCCAACATTCACTGCCATATAGGAGGATTGATATTACATAGCAGTTCAAAACTCTTTTCATTGTTTCTCTTGCCTCAAGTCTTCTCTTCATCTGTGAGGAAATTGTCCAACATTCACTGCCATATAGGAGGATTGATATTACATAGCAGTTCAGCACTCTTTTCATTGTTTCTCTTGCCTCAAGTCTTCTCTTCATCTGTGAGGAAATTGTCCAACATTCACTGCCATATAGGAGGATTGATATTACATAGCAGTTCAGCACTCTTTTTCATTGTTTCTCTTGCCTCAAGTCTTCTCTTCATCTGTGAGGAAATTGTCCAACATTCACTGCCATATAGGAGGATTGATATTACATAGCAGTTCAGCACTCTTTTCATTGTTTCTCTTGCCTCAAGTCTTCTCTTCATCTGTGAGGAAATTGTCCAACATTCACTGCCATATAGGAGGATTGATATTACATAGCAGTTCAGCACTCTTTTCATTGTTTCAGTTGCCTCAAGTCTTCTCTTCATTGGTGAGGAAATTGTCCAGCATTCACTGTCATATAGGAGGATTGATATTACATAGCAGATCAGCACTCTTTTCATTGTTTCTCTTGCCTCAAGTCTTCTCTTCATCTGTGAGGAAATTGTCCAGCATTCACTGCTATATAGGAGGATTGATATTACATAGCAGTTCAGTACTCTTTTCATTGTTTCTGTTTTCTCAAGTCTTCTCTTCATCTGTGAAGAAATTGTCCAGCATTCACTGTCATATAGGAGGATTGATATTACATAGCAGTTCAGCATTCTTTTCATTGTTTCTGTTGCCTCAAGTCTTCTCTTCATCTGTGAGGAAATTGTCCAGCATTCACTGCCATATAAGAGGATTGATATTACATAGCAGTTCAGCACTCTTTTCATTGTTTCTCTTGCCTCAAGTCTTCTCTTCATCTGTGAGGAAATTGTCCAACATTCACTGCCATATAGGAGGATTGATATTACATAGCAGTTCAGCACTCTTTTCATTGTTTCTCTTGCCTCAAGTCTTCTCTTCATCTGTGAGGAAATTGTCCAACATTCACTGCCATATAAACCTAGGATTGATATTACATAGCAGTTCAGCACTCTTTTCATTGTTTCTCTAGCCTCAAGTCTTCTCTTCATCTGTGAGGAAATTGTCCAACATTCACTGCCATATAGGAGGATTGATATTACATAGCAGTTCAGCACTCTTTTCATTGTTTCTCTTGCTTCAAGTCTTCTCTTCATCTGTGAGGAAATTGTCCAACATTCACTGCCATATAGGAGGATTGATATTACATAGCAGTTCAGCACTCTTTTCATTGTTTCTCTTGCCTCAAGTCTTCTCTTCATCTGTGAGGAAATTGTCCAGCATTCACTGCCATATAGGAGGATTGATATTACATAGCAGTTCAGCACTCTTTTCCATTGTTTCTGTTGCCTCAAGTCTTCTCTTCATCTGTGAGGAAATTGTCCAGCATTCACTGCCATATAGGAGGATTGATATTACATAGCAGTTCAGCACTCTTTTCATTGTTTCTCTTGCCTCAAGTCTTCTCTTCATCTGTGAGGAAATTGTCCAGCATTCACTGCTATATAGGAGGATTGATATTACATAGCAGTTCAGCACTCTTTTCATTGTTTCTCTTGCCTCAAGTCTTCTCTTCATCTGTGAGGAAATTGTCCAGCATTCACTGCCATATAGGAGGATTGATATTACATAGCAGTTCAGTACTCTTTTCATTGTTTCTCTTGCCTCAAGTCTTCTCTTCATCTGTGAGGAAATTGTCCAGCATTCACTGCCATATAGGAGGATTGATATTACATAGCAGTTCAGTACTCTTTTCATTGTTTCTCTTGCCTCAAGTCTTCTCTTCATCTGTGAGGAAATTGTCCAGCATTCACTGCCATATAGGAGGATTGATATTACATAGCAGTTCAGCACTCTTTTCATTGTTTCTCTTGCCTCAAGTCTTCTCTTCATCTGTGAGGAAATTGTCCAGCATTCACTGCCATATAGGAGGATTGATATTACATAGCAGTTCAGCACTCTTTTCATTGTTTCTGTTGCCTCAAGTCTTCTCTTTATCTATGAGGAAATTGTTCAGCATTCACTGCCATATAGGAGGATTGATATTACATAGCAGTTCAACACTCTTTTCATTGTTTCTGTTGCCTAAAGTCTTCTCTTTATTTGTGAGGAAATTGTCCAGCATTCACTGCCATATTGGAGGACTGATATTACATAGCAGTTCAGCACTCTTTTAATTGTTTCTTTTGCTTCAAGTCTTGTCTTCATCTGTGAGGAAATTGTCCAGCATCCCTTTCCATATAGAATCATTGATATTATGTAATAGTCTAGCGCTCTTTTTCTTTGTTTCTAACGAAAATTTCCGATTTCTTAATATTTTTCTTAGCTTTTGAAAGGCATCGTCCTTTATTCAATGCACGTTCCGATTTTATGTTGGACACTTTCCACCCGCTGTTAAAATGCTTCCCAAATATTAAAATGTTCATATTTATTTGATTTTGGTATCCCTTTCGATAATAACTGCGCATTTCGTCATCTTGCAATCGATGCTTACTCCTTTATTCCCTCTTTCATTAAGTGCATTTTGCAGATGGATCTAATTTGCTTCAAATTGGGGCCCTCCGACTTTAATTCATCTTAACGCACCAGTCTCTTTTTTAGGCCCCCCCCCCTCTTTGACCTCCAAGGTGCCTAGGGTCCACTTCAAAACTTCTTTCATCTCTTCGCCCTCAAAATTATAATCCATAAGCAGTCAGGATTATTCAAATACAATACATATATATATATATATATATATATATATATATATATATATATATATATATATATATATAGTGCACATATTAATTCTGTCTTAGAATTTTTGACATGTATTTCTTGATCACCTTCAAAGTTTTCTGAGAGAGTTCTTTGTCAATATCGGCGAAAATGTAAATACATGATCACGAGTGGATGAAAGTTTTTGAGTGTGTAATCATCTTGATTAAAAGTTATATATATATATATATATTTATATATATATATAATCCGAGTTTAAATATCAGCTCTTAAGAGTTATCTTTGCAAACAGAATATATTTTCAGTGATTTTATTTTTAAGAAATTAAAAATGAAATAGGGTCTCAGTAAGTCCATGTCAATGGGTTAAATATACAAATGAAAATTATATATATATATATATATATACTCGACTCGGAATTCGACGTATGAGATCCAATCTTATGATCAGTTCCTAGGAAAATGACAATAGTTTATTTTATATGCATGAGATTTGATTATAGTGGTGAAGGTTTTAATATTTCCACAAATTTATTTAATAAAACGATTACAGAGACCTGGTGCAAAACATTATATTCCAAATTTTTTGAATTAAGAGTTGTCCTTCTTCTAAACCAGTTGTCATCCAAGACTATAGAACCCAGTCTGTCCTGCTATTTAAAAATAGCTGAAATTTCATTCACACCTTTCCCAAGGGTATTAGCACATAAGTGAATGTAATGGATTCGACTGGAATTTTTAGAACTCGTCTCTCCGATTCCTCAATCCAAGCCGCTATCCATTACACCACATTTTCTTCTCTCTCTCTCTCTCTCTCTTTCATCTCTCTTTTCTCTCTTAATATATATATATATATATATATATATATATATATATATTTTATATATATTCTGCTACCTTGGTTTCAAACATTCGCTATCTTCAATTACAAAAAGATCAGGTCAATTGAATTCCTCATTTATTTTTTCTTTAAATTTAATAAACGCGTTCTTATTTAAAAATAAATAAATAAATAAACGCATTACATGAAGTGAGATAGAGGGTGGAAGGATGATATGATGATGATGAGGAGGAGGAGGAGGAGGAGAAATGCAAAGGTATTAGAAATATATCAGTCGGAGGTTAAATGAAATATACATACATTCTTTTCATCCCGGTCCATCTCAAAAGGAACTTTTATATATATATATATATATATATATATATATATATATATATATATATATATATATATAACAGTATAGGATTGTATACGAATAAATTCCAATAACCAACAAATACTATTCGTAAAAGAGTGTTCAATACAGATAAATTGATATAATCATTTATTCGAAAATTATAACATAAAAATTCATTTATAAAATCACTAAAAAATATATTATAACATTTTACGTTATAATTTTTTTCGAATAAATGATTATATATATATATATATATATATATATATATATATATATAAAAAAGAGACCAAGAAAAATTGACCATTATAATAATTTTTTCACCAGAGTCCCTTTAAAGGACGCCGGAACATCAGATAACACTTTGGGAAATGAAATGAAACGAAAAATGAGTTAGAATTGATGGGTAGTGTAAGTTTTTAATATATATATATATATAATATATATATATATATATATATATATATATATATATATATCACATTTTGTCGATTTGTTAGGAAGGTGACTTATTCATTTTAATGGACTGGAGGATGTGGGACCAATCTCAGAATGCAAAACCTTTGGAAAGAGAGATGAAAACAGAACTTTTAAAGTGAAATTGGGTATACGGATTTTTGGGTACATAATCGCTGTGCTGCCACGAAATCAATAAGTCATCGTGACCGAGGATTTGAGCGTGCTGGCCTCGTTCAGATTGTTGATCACGCTAGATAACATGCTCTCTCACAGAAGATGTAATTAAGTCCTGCTCAGCATAGATGCAGTATAAACCATAGGATCTGTGTTTAACAAAGACAAAATGCGCCTGAACAAGCGTCTGCAATATGGATTTTCTTGCCGCCTTAGTAGACGAGTGGCCATCCGTTAACGTAAATGTTAGACGTCAGTCTTGTACTTCGCTTAAATTTAAAGAACTCTAGATGCCATAGCGAAAAGCTCATCCGAACAATTAACATGGAAGTAAACATAGAAAAACATTTGGAGACAGCCTTTAAAAGTGGAATTTTGACTGAAGCCGAGCTTCAGGACTGATAATATTGCATATTATTTTTTGGATTTTATATATATTTATTCAAGGTAAATAGCAGGGGAACTGGACCATATGTCACATAACATATTCGAAGTATGTAAATTCCATGTGTGTGTGTGTGTGTGCTTCTCTTTTAATCGAAACCGTATTCTTTAATACGAAATTAGATTTTTAACCTATTATTTAAATGATTTAATTGGTTTGTGTAAAAGCAAATATAGGCACAGTTTTCATTAAATTCATCGAACAACTCTTCTCCAGTACAATCAGACTGAGCAAAATCTTCAACAGAATTACTCTGAAATTTAGCTTTCTCTGCACCAAAAACACACTAATAATCATTAAGAAAAAATAACATAACAAAACATCCTTAGTACTCGGCAAACACTCGCAAGCACCTACCTGTAACTGCAGAAAAAAAAAGATGAATGCCCACTGAACAGGAACTGCTTACAAATTAACATAATATGCCAAGCTGCAGTAAGATCAAAAGGAAACGAAGAATAAATAAATATAAAAATAACAGTAGACCCCTGAAAACAGATATGTTACACACATATATAATGCCAATATAAATAGGAAATATATTTATAGCAAAAATCTCTTACAAGCGAAGTTTGTAAGAATTCCGAAACAAGTTCTTAAAACAAACAACATGAATAGACTAACCTTCAATTGTAAGACGACAGAATACATGGTCTTTAGCAAAAGGGACGATCCAAGATGTGAGCTACGAATTGGGAAAATTTAACTGTACAAGAAGCGTTATGACAAATGACAGGACACGTGACCGAAATCTGAAGACGAATTAAATCTTCAAAGCTTTCCTGCAAAACAAAAAAAAAAATAAAAAAAAAAACAGTTAAATCATGAAAAAGAATCATTGAGATGCAAATTTTAACATCAAAATCTTATATGATAATGAATACTGCACAATTTTCTCCCAAATCTCGAGGAGACGTGTGACACTAAAGTGGAATGACAGGCTCAGGAATTTGACACCCACAGGATATACTGAAGGTAAATTGTTCCACATTTGTTCATGCATCGAATATCTCTGTACGCTATATATTTAGAGCTTCCTGATAAAATACAAAGAAGAACCTGCAATGTTAACGGTCATGACATGGCATCTCAGATTCAGTGGCTTTCCCATCGCCGTAACATGGTGTCCCTGTGAATTTTCTATAAATATTTTCATAAAAAAAAAAACTGTCTATAAAGCCTATAAGGAAACAAACAAACTAAAACACGCCAAAAATAACATCGCAATCTTCAGGCCATGAATATTTTTGTGTGGTTATTAAAAGACGGGAGGAAAACATCGTGTGGGCAATAAGTGTGGCACCAAGTGGAAACAGTCTATTTCATGCTAAAATCTTCAGGCCATGTGTAAATATTAAATTTAGCTAAACTATTTATAAATTTTGCTTTGCATTAAATAAAAAGATCTAAATGTTTGATCCTGACAAATACATTGAATCGTGGATCCGTATGCGGTTGGCATCAACTATTTTGGATCTTTGCTAACAATTTTACTCGTTATTTATTATTTTACTTAATTATTTGTTATTGAAATTTCCTGTTCAATAATCTAAAAATTTGAAACATAAAAAATAGACCGCATTTGTGTTGGAATAACCGTCAATATTAATACAACAGACCTTGATTCTACATGGATAAAATATGGTTTATTTAAATAGTCAAAAAAAATCAAACAGCAGCCGGAAGATTGCGTTTAACTCACGAAACAGACTCTAAAATTTTCCATGAAAATTTCCCACTTATAAATCTGTTTCATTAAGACCGATTATATATAAGGGTGTTTCATTAAGACGGATCAAAAGTCAGCAGTAAATAAATAAATCAGTGTTATTGGTGAAAATTTATTTATTTCTCTATTGGATCATGTTAATTAAGTCATGGCAATTATGTGTGAAAAATAATATCGCTCAAATGTCCGCCAAATCTGAAAGAAAAAGAAAAAAATCATTAGACGCTTAAACTTAATTCACATTTAAAATCAGTTCAAGTTATTGGAACACCCTTTATATATAAAATCGTTAGAATAGACTATTATATTAAATTTATATAAATTGAATGCCAAATAATTTAAATTGTCAAAATAAAATTTTTCAATTTTGCGGATTTGATTGCGTTTAAAATATTTCTAGACAGTCGCCTCTGATATTGATTAAATATCAATTTTTATATTTAAATATAGAATTTTATCTCTATATATTTTTTTAAAAATAATTTGATATTACATTAAGACTATATTTCTTCATTCATCATTTGGACACACATACATATATATATATATATAATGTTTTTTTTTTTTTCCATCCAGGGATACTCTTCTGTTTCAAAACAAAAAGTTAAAAAACTTCAATATAATTTGAATTAAATTGAATTAAACAACAAATAAATGTTCCATCTTCAATTTAAATTTTTATATATTTACCGTTATTTCTATTAAAAATGGTGGCGTATTGCCTCAATTGACTCGATTGAGCATAATTTGTTTGATAAAATAAAAAAATTCGTAATCCATTTTATTCAATTACGTGCCTTGGGAAAACAAAGGAATATGACTTTTAAGTGCAACGGAAAATATTGGGTTCACTTCTTGGATGGCAATCGGTTTTATCTGAAAATGTTTTTCAAAAATTATGTATTGATATCCATATATCATAAACTAAACAGCTTAAGAAAAGGTCATTCTTTTTTAGTCGATTCCCAACCATCTGAAATGATGATGATGATTTTTTTATTTTTTAGCTCTTCTAAAAAACTGGTCCTTTAAAAAATAAATATTTTCTCCAGTGGTCATTTCCAAAACATTGGCATATTGGCTTTCTCTAACACAAGTCTAATGTCTTAGGCATTTTACAGGCAAGAACAAAACAAACAACAAAAAAACCTTGCCGTATTATTATTATTTATTACTCGTAATAAAGATATTTGTAAACATTTTTTTTTTTTTAATTTATTCGACCTGATGAGATATTGCCTTTAGTATTGGCTGTTTCCCGTAGAAGATTCAAGTGGCTTCTTGAAATTTATGGCGCCATCTTAAAAAAATTTCTTTTATACCATCGTTTCAACAAATAAAAATAGAAATAATTTTATGGCTCCTTCTCCTCCTCTTCTTCTTCATCAACATCACCTGCTTTATCTTCTTCCCCTCTGATGTCTTGTCTCCTTTTTTTACCTCCTAAAAATCTTTCGTCTCCTCTTCCTCTTCGTCTCCTCCTGTTCTCCAAGGAAATTCTTTCTTTGTTTAATAACCATCTTGTTAAAATTCTTCTTCTTCTTCGTCTTCTCCGCCTTCTCTTCTTTTCTTCGTTTTCTACTTCGTCTTGTCCTCCTCCTCCTCCTCCTCTTCTTCTATTCTTCGTCCTATCATTCTCCTCTTCCTCCTCTTCTTCTTCGACTTCTCCGCCTCCTCTTCGTCTTTGTCTTCTAATCCTTTTCTCTTTCGTCACCTCCTCCTCCTCCCCTTCTTTGCCTTTTTCTTCTCCACCT
>CAHIKZ030004080.1:7500-20000 GCA_903632075.3 Acanthosepion pharaonis | reverse complement strand
ATTGATGTCAGTTATCTCCTGTTAACCTTTAACCAGTTATTGAACTCACACTCTATGGGTCCTGTCACTGGATCTAACTAATGACTTTATCCACTGTGCCATGTGTCCTTGGGGACATCTGTGTATGAATTTCTGGGTATTATAAACCTAATGTCTTCAGCAACTGTTTTTTACCAGTGCTCATATTGCAATTTTTTCTGTTATCATTTTATATTTTTTACCAGAGCTCATATTGCAATTTTTGTTGCTATCGCTTTTCTCTGGCACTCCTTATTACTGGTTCCTATATTGTATTCATTTCTATGCTTGGTCGGCTCAGGAGATTTTTGTGGCTTATCATATGTGCTGATTCCTTAAGTTTACGAATATTCCAATGACGTTCTTCGTCTATGATCTCAACTTGATCCCACAGAGGGCAGTTATCTCCCTTCTCTCTCCATATGTGGTCAGCCATGCCTGATTTTCACTTCCCCTCGTGTTACAGCTTTCTGGTGTTTTTGAAGCCTTACCTTAAGGGGACAGCCTGTCTCCCGTTTATGTTTCTTTCCGCAGCTGCACGGGATAGCATACACACAGTCTTTAGTCATGTTCTCCTTTATGGAGCTGGTCTTACTCGGAAGGAGTTCCGCTTTTGAAGGTTGTCCGGATGTTATATGGACCGTAGATTCTTTGTATTTTCTCTGATAACCCCTTCAAATAAGGCAGGCAGACTGTTTTCTGATTGTTGTTGTCCTCCACTTGTACCCGCCTATCCCAGTTTTTTGGAGCTACTGCCATGTACCCAGGTTAGTTGTTACTGACCAATTCTTTATCTAATATCTCTGGGTCATCACTTATGACTTTTGCTCAATTTTGTAAGCAGCGGACGATCCTTTTCTTTTCTTACACACGAACAGCACATGGTTTTTGATAATGACTGAGGTACTAAAAACTACTTGAACAAAATTGGAAAATAAATAATAAAAAAAATAAATAAACAGATATACTATGTCGGTTGAATGTTATAAACCTTGAGCAATCTTGGACGTTCGTGCCGAAGTTAAAAGATTTCTTTTCCCTTGACACCGCTATAATTTTAACTTCCTTCACTCTTCGGCAATGTATTTTGTTTTATTTTAAAAGGCTTAATCATGGCGATCGGAACCGGTGTTTTGAAATGATATGGCCATTGGTCTTTAAAAAAATCCGGAAACAGGAACAAATATGTCTGCAGGAGAGTTTTTTCCCATGACACCGCTCTTTTAACTACACTCACTCCTCAGCAATGTGTCTCCTCTGCGTAGTATCAAAAGGACACTTTTTCCCATGACACCGCTATTTAAACTACACTCACTCCTCAGCAATGTGTCTCCTCTGCGTAGTATCAAAAGGACACTTTTTCCCAGGACACCGCTCTTTTAACTACCTTCACTCCTCAGCAATGTGTCTCCTCTGCGTAGTATCAAAAGGACACTTTTTCCCATGAAACCGCTCTTTTAACTACCTTCACTCCTCAGCAATGTGTCTCCTCTGCGTAGTATCAAAAGGACACTTTTTCCCATGACACCGCTCTTTTAACTACACTCACTCCTTAGTAATGTGTCTCCTCTGCATAGTATCAAAAGGACACTTTTTCCCATGACACTGCTCTTTTAACTACCTTCACTCCTCAGCAATGTGTCTCCTCTGCGTAGTATCAAAATGACACTTTTTCCCATGAAACCGCTCTTTTAACTACACTCACTCCTTAGTAATGTGTCTCCTCTGCGTAGTATCAAAAGGACACTTTTTCCCATGACACTGCTCTTTTAACTACACTCACTCCTCAGCAATGTGTCTCCTCTGCGTAGTATCAAAAGGACACTTTTTCCCATGACACCGCTCTTTTAACTACACTCACTCCTTAGTAATGTGTCTCCTCTGCATAGTATCAAAAGGACACTTTTTCCCATGACACCGCTCTTTTAACTACCTTCACTCCTCAGCAATGTGTCTCCTCTGCGTAGTATCAAAATGACACTTTTTCCCATGAAACCGCTCTTTTAACTACACTCACTCCTTAGTAATGTGTCTCCTCTGCATAGTATCAAAAGGACACTTTTTCCCATGACACTGCTCTTTTAACTACCTTCACTCCTCAGCAATGTGTCTCCTCTGCGTAGTATCAAAAGGACACTTTTTCCCATGACACCGCTCTTTTAACTACACTCACTCCTTAGCAATGTGTCTCCATTGCGTAGTATCAAAAGGACACTTTTTTCCCATGACACCGCTCTTTTAACTACACTCACTCCTTAGCAATGTGTCTCCTCTGCGTAGTATCAAAAGGAGACTTTTTTTCCCATGACACCGCTCTTTTAACTACACTCCTCGTTAGTAATGTGTCTCCTCTGCGTAGTATCAAAGGACACTTTTTCCCATGACACCGCTCTTTAACTACCTTCACTCCTCAGCAATGTGTCTCCTCTGCGTAGTATCAAAAGGACACTTTTTCCCATGAAATCGCTCTTTTAACTACACTCACTCCTTAGTAATGTGTCTCCTCTGCGTAGTATCAAAAGGACACTTTTTCCCAGGACACCGCTCTTTTAACTACCTTCACTCCTCAGGAATGTGTCTCCTCTGCGTAGTATCAAAAGGACACTTTTTCCCATGAAACCGCTCTTTTAACTACCTTCACTCCTCAGCAATGTGTCTCCTCTGCGTAGTATCAAAAAGGACACTTTTTCCCATGACACCGCTCTTTTAACTACACTCACCCTCAGCAATGTGTCTCCTCTGCGTAGTATCAAAAGGACACTTTTTCCCATGACACCGCTCTTTTTTAACTTTTAACTACACTCACTCCTTAGCAATGTGTCTCCTTTGCGTAGTATCAAAGGACACTTTTTCCCATGACACCGCTCTTTTAACTACACTCACTCCTTAGCAATGTGTCTCCTCTGCGTAGTATCAAAAGGAGACTTTTTCCCATGACACCGCTCTTTTAACTACACTCACTCGTTAGTAATGTGTCTCCTCTGCGTAGTATCAAAAGGACACTTTTTCCCATGACACCGCTCTTTTAACTACCTTCACTCCTCAGCAATGTGTCTCCTCTGCGTAGTATCAAAAGGACACTTTTTCCCATGAAATCGCTCTTTTAACTACACTCACTCCTTAGTAATGTGTCTCCTCTGCGTAGTATCAAAAGGACACTTTTTCCCATGACACCGCTCTTTTAACTACACTCACTCCTTAGTAATGTGTCTCCTCTGCGTAGTATCAAAAGGACACTTTTTCCCATGACACCGCTCTTTTAACTACCTTCACTCCTCAGCAATGTGTCTCCTCTGCGTAGTATCAAAAGGACACTTTTTCCCATGACACCGCTCTTTTAACTACACTCACTCCTTAGCAATGTGTCTCCTTTGCGTAGTATCAAAATGACACTTTTTCCCATGACACCGCTCTTTTAACTACACTCACTCCTTAGCAATGTGTCTCCTCTGCGTAGTATCAAAAGGAGACTTTTTCCCATGACACCGCTCTTTTAACTACACTCACTCGTTAGTAATGTGTCTCCTCTGCGTAGTATCAAAAACCCCACTTTTTCCCATGACACCGCTCTTTTAACTACCTTCACTCCTCAGCAATGTGTCTCCTCTGCGTAGTATCAAAACTTTCCCCATGACACTTTTTCCCATGAAATCGCTCTTTTAACTACACTCACTCCTTAGTAATGTGTCTCCTCTGCGTAGTATCAAAGGACACTTTTTCCCATGACACCGCTCTTTTAACTACACTCACCCTCAGCAATGTGTCTCCTTTATGTAGTATCAAAAAGGACACTTTTTCCCATGACACCCGCTCTTTTTAACTACACTCACCTCCTTAGCAATGTGTCTCCTCTGCGTAGTATCAAAGGACACTTTTTCCCATGACACCGCTCTTTTAACTACACTCACTCCTTAGCAATGTGTCTCCTCTGCGTAGTATCAAAAGGACACTTTTTCCCCCATGACACCGCTCTTTTAACTACACTCACTCCTCAGCAATGTGTCTCCTCTGCGTAGTATCAAAAGGACACTTTTTCCCATGACACCGCTCTTTTAACTACACTCTTTACCTTAGCAATGTGTCTCCTCTGCGTAGTATCAAAAGGACACTTTTTCCATGACACCGCTCTTTTAACTACACTCACCCTTAGTAATGTGTCTCCTCTGCGTAGTATCAAAGGACACTTTTTCCCATGACACCGCTCTTTTAACTACCTTCACTCCTCAGCAATGTGTCTCCTCTGCGTAGTATCAAAAAGGACACTTTTTCCCATGACACCGCTCTTTTTAACTACACTCACTCCTTAGCAATGTGTCTCTCTGCGTAGTATCAAAAGGACACTTTTTCCCATGACACCGCTCTTTTAACTACACTCACTCCTTAGCAATGTGTCTCCTCTGCGTAGTATCAAAAGGACACTTTTTCCCCATGACACCGCTCTTTTTAACTACACTCACTCATTAGCAATGTGTCTCCTCTGCGAGTATCAAAAGGACACTTTTCCCATGACACCGCTCTTTTAACTACACTCACTCCTTAGCAATGTGTCTCCTTTGCGTAGTATCAAAAGGACACTTTTTCCCATGACACCGCTCTTTTTAACTACACTCACTCCTCAGCAATGTGTCTCCTTTGCGTAGTATCAAAGGACACTTTTTCCCATGACACCGCTCTTTTTTAACTACACTCACTCCTTAGCAATGTGTCTCCTCTCATGTAGTATCAAAGGACACTTTTTCCCATGACACCGCTCTTTTTTAACTACACTCACTCCTTAGCAATGTGTCTCCTCTGCGTAGTATCAAAAGGACACTTTTTTCCCATGACACCGCTCTTTTAACTACACTCACTCGTTAGTAATGTGTCTCCTCTGCGTAGTATCAAAAGGACACTTTTTCCCCATGAAACCGCTCTTTTAACTACCTTCACTCCTCAGCAATGTGTCTCCTCTGGGTAGTATCAAAAGGACACTTTTTTCCCATGACACCGCTCTTTTAACTACACTCACTCCTTAGCAATGTGTCTCCTCTGCGTAGTATCAAAGGACACTTTTTCCCATGACACCGCTCTTTTTAACTACACTCACTCCTTAGTAATGTGTCTCCTCTGCGTAGTATCAAAAGGACACATTTTCCCCATGACACCGCTCTTTTAACTACACTCACTCCTCAGCAATGTGTCTCCTCTCTGCGTAGTATCAAAAAGGACACTTTTTCCCATGAAACCTCTTCTTTTTAACTACCTTCACTCCTCTGCAATGTGTCTCCTCTGCGTAGTATCAAAAGGACACTTTTTCCCATGACACCGCTCTGTTAACTACACTCGCTCCTTAGCAATGTGTCTCCCTCTAATGTAGTATCAAAAGGACACTTTTTCCCATGACACCGCTCTTTTAACTACCTTCACCTCAGCAATGTGTCTCCTCTCTCGTAGTATCAAAAGGACACTTTTTCCCATGACACCGCTCTTTTAACTACACTCACCCTTAGTAATGTGTCTCCTCTGCGTGAGTATCAAAGGACACTTTTCCCATGACACCGCTCTTTTAACTACACTCGCTCCTTAGTAATGTGTCTCCTCTGTGTAGTATCAAAAGGACACTTTTTTAACCATGACACCGCTCTTTTAATTACCTTCACATCCTCAGCAATTTGTCTCCTCTCATAATAGTATCAAGGACACTTTTTCCCATGAAATCGCTCTTTAACTACACTCACTC
Source organism: Acanthosepion pharaonis (assembly GCA_903632075.3). Classification (NCBI taxonomy): domain Eukaryota; kingdom Metazoa; phylum Mollusca; class Cephalopoda; order Sepiida; family Sepiidae; genus Acanthosepion; species Acanthosepion pharaonis. The sequence goes on along the minus strand of CAHIKZ030004080.1, from coordinate 14,263 downwards.
CTTAGTAATGTGTCTCCTCTCTGTAGTATCAAAAGGACACTTTTTTCCCATGACACCGCTCTTTTAACTACACTCCTCCTTAGCAAAGTGTCTCCTCTCATGTAGTATCAAAAGGACACTTTTTCCCATGAAACCGCTCTTTTTAACTACACTCACTCCTCAGCAATGTGTCTCCTTTGCGTAGTATCAAAGGACACTTTTTCCCATGACACCGCTCTTTTTAACTACACTCACTCTTAGCAATGTGTCTCCTCTGCGTAGTATCAAAAGGAGACTTTTTCCCATGACACCGCTCTTTTAACTACACTCACTCGTTAGTAATGTGTCTCCTCTGCGTAGTATCAAAGGACACTTTTTCCCATGACACCGCTCTTTTTAACTACCTTCACCTCAGCAATGTGTCTCCTCTGCGTAGTATCAAAAGGACACTTTTTCCCATGAAATCGCTCTTTTAACTACACTCACTCCTTAGTAATGTGTCTCCTCTGCGTAGTATCAAAAGGACACTTTTTCCCATGACACCGCTCTTTTAACTACACTCACTCCTTAGTAATGTGTCTCCTCTGCGTAGTATCAAAAGGACACTTTTTCCCATGAAACCGCTCTTTTAACTACACTCACTCCTCAGCAATGTGTCTCCTCTGCGTAGTATCAAAAGGACACTTTTTCCCATGACACCGCTCTTTTAACTACACTCACTCCTTAGCAATGTGTCTCCTCTGCGTAGTATCAAAAGGACACTTTTTCCCATGACACCGCTCTTTTAACTACACTCACTCCTTAGCAATGTGTCTCCTCTGCGTAGTATCAAAGGACACTTTTCCCATGACACCGCTCTTTTTAATTACCTTCACTCCTCAGCAATGTGTCTCCTCTGCGTAGTATCAAAAGGACACTTTTTCCCATGAAATCGCTCTTTTAACTACACTCACTCCTTAGTAATGTGTCTCCTCTGCGTAGTATCAAAAGGACACTTTTTCCCATGACACCGCTCTTTTAACTACACTCACTCCTTAGCAAAGTGTCTCCTCTGCGTAGTATCAAAAGGACACTTTTTCCCATGAAACCGCTCTTTTAACTACCTTCACTCCTCAGCAATGTGTCTCCTCTGCGTAGTATCAAAAGGACACTTTTTCCCATGACACCGCTCTTTTAACTACCTTCACTCCTTAGTAATGTGTCTCCTCTGCGTAGTATCAAAAGGACACTTTTTTCCCATGAAATCGCTCTTTTAACTACACTCACTCCTTAGTAATGTGTCTCCTCTGCGTAGTATCAAAAGGACACTTTTTCCCATGACACCGCTCTTTTAATTACCTTCACTCCTCAGCAATGTGTCTCCTCTGCGTAGTATCAAAAGGACACTTTTTCCCATGAAATCGCTCTTTTAACTACACTCACTCCTTAGTAATGTGTCTCCTCTGCGTAGTATCAAAAGACACTTTTTCCCATGACACCGCTCTTTTAACTACACTCACTCCTTAGCAAAGTGTCTCCTCTGCGTGGTATCAAAAGGACACACTTTTTAACTACCCATGCAATGTGTCTCCTCCAAAGGACACTTTTTCCCATGACATGACCTTTTTAAAAGGACTCCTCCTTAGCAATGTGTCTCCCCTCTGCGTAGTATCAAAAGGACACTTTTTCCCATGAAACCGCTCTTTTAACTACCTTCACCTCAGCAATGTGTCTCCTCTGCGTAGTATCAAAGGACACTTTTTCCCCATGAAACCGCTCTTTTAACTACCTCACTCCTTAGCAATGTGTCTCCTCTGCGTAGTATCAAAAGGACACTTTTCCCCATGACACCGCTCTTTTTAACTACACTCACTCCTTAGCAATTGTCTCCTCTGTGTAGTATCAAAAGGACACTTTTTCCCCATGAAACCGCTCTTTTTAACTACACTCCACTCCTTAGCAAAGTGTCTCCTCTGCGTGGTATCAAAATGGACACTTTTTCCCCATGAAACCGCTCTTAGTTAACTACCTTCACTCCTCAGCAATGTGTCTCCTCTGCGTAGTATCAAAAGGACACTTTTTCCCATGACACCGCTCTTTTAACTACCTTCACTCCTCTGCAATGTGTCTCCTCTGCGTAGTATCAAAAGGACACTTTTTTCCCATGACACCGCTCTTTTAACTTCACTCACTCCTTAGTGTCTCTCTCGTAGTATCAAAAAGGACACTTTTTTCCCACACCGCTCTTTTAACTACACTCACTCCTTAGCAATGTGTCTCCTCTCATGAGTATCAAAGGACACTTTTTCCCATGACACCGCTCTTTTAACTACACTCACTCCTTAGCAATGTGTCTCCTCTGCGTAGTATCAAAAGGACACTTTTTCCCATGACACCGCTCTTTAACTACCTTCACTCCTTAACAATGTGTCTCCTCTGCGTAGTATCAAAAGGACACTTTTTCCCATGACACCGCTCTTTTAACTACACTCACTCCTCAGCAATGTGTCTCCTCTGCGTAGTATCAAAAGGACACTTTTCCCATGACTCACCAATGTGTCTCCTCTTTATCAAGGACACTTTTCCACACCGCTCAACTCCTCAGCAATGTGTCTCCTCTGCGTAGTATCAAAGGACACTTTTTCCCCCATGAAACCGCTCTTTTAACTACCTTCACTCCTCTGCAATGTGTCTCCTCTGCGTAGTATCAAAGGACACTTTTTCCCATGACACCGCTCTTTTTAACTACACTCACTCCTTAGCAATGTGTCTCCTCTGCGTAGTATCAAAGGACACTTTTTCCCATGACACCGCTCTTTTAATTACCTTCACTCCTCAGCAATGTGTCTCCTCTGCGTAGTATCAAAAGGACACTTTTTCCCATGACACCGCTTTTTAACTACACTCACTCCTTAGTAATGTGTCTCCTCTGCATGTAGTATCAAAGGACACTTTTTCCCCATGACACCGCTCTTTTAACTACACTCACTCCTTAGCAATGTGTCTCCTCTGCGTAGTATCAAAGGACACTTTTTCCCATGACACCGCTCTTTTAACTACACTCACTCCTTAGCAATGTGTCTCCCTCTTTTTAATTACCTTCACCTCAGCGTAGTATCAAAAGGACACTTTTTCCCATGAAACCGCTCTTTTAACTACCTTCACTCCTCAGCAATGTGTCTCCTCTGCGTAGTATCAAAAGGACACTTTTTCCCATGACACCGCTCTTTTAACTACACTCACTCCTTAGCAATGTGTCTCCTCTGCGTAGTATCAAAAGGACACTTTTTCCCATGACACCGCTCTTTTAACTACACTCACTCCTCAGCAATGTGTCTCCTCTGCGTAGTATCAAAAGGACACTTTTTCCCATGACACCGCTCTTTTAACTACACTCACTCCTTAGTAATGTGTCTCCTCTGCGTAGTATCAAAAGGACACTTTTTCCCATGAAACCGCTCTTTTAACTACCTTCACTCCTCAGTAATGTGTCTCCTCTGCGTAGTATCAAAGGACACTTTTTCCCATGAAATCGCTCTTTTAACTACACTCACTCCTTAGTAATGTGTCTCCTCTGCGTAGTATCAAAGGACACTTTTTCCCATGACACTCTTTTAACTACACTCACTCCTTAGTAATGTGTCTCCTCTGCGTAGTATCAAAAAGGACACTTTTTCCCATGAAACCGCTCTTTAACTACACTCACTCCTTAGCAATGTGTCTCCTCTGCGTAGTATCAAAGGACACTTTTTCCCATGACACCGCTCTTTTAACTACACTTCACTCCTCAGCAATGTGTCTCCTCTGCGTAGTATCAAAAGGACACTTTTTCCCATGACACCGCTCTTTTAACTACACTCACTCCTTAGCAATGTGTCTCCTCTGCGTAGTATCAAAAGGACACTTTTTCCCATGACACCGCTCTTTTAACAACACTCACTCCTTTAGCAATGTGTCTCCTCTGCGTAGTATCAAAGGACACTTTTCCCATGAAACCGCTCTTTTAACTACAACACTCCTTAGTAATGTGTCTCCTCTGCGTAGTATCAAAAGGACACTTTTTCCCATGACACCGCTCTTTTAACTACACTCACTCCTTAGTAATGTGTCTCCTCTGCGTAGTATCAAAGGACACTTTTCCCATGAAACCGCTCTTTTAACTACCTTCCTCCTCAGCAATGTGTCTCCTCTGCGTGTATCAAAAGGACACTTTTTCCCATGACACCTCTTTTAACTACACTCACTCCTTAGTAATGTGTCTCCTCTGCGTAGTATCAAAAGGACACTTTTTCCCATGAAATCGCTCTTTTAACTACACTCACTCCTTAGTAATGTGTCTCCTCTGCGTAGTATCAAAAGGACACTTTTCCCATGACACCGCTCTTTTAATTACCTTCACTCCTCAATGTGTCTCCTCTGCGTAGTATCAAAGGACATCAAAATGACACCTGCTTTTTACCCATTAGCAAACCTCCTCTTTTAACTACCCATGAACCGCTCTTCACTCCTCAGCAATGTGTCTCCTCTGCGTAGTATCAAAAGGACACTTTTTCCCATGAAACCCGCTCTTTTAACTACACTCACTCCCAGCAATGTGTCTCCTCTGCGTAGTATCAAAGGACACTTTTTCCCATGAAACCGCTCTTTTTAACTACCTTCACCTCAGTAATGTGTCTCCTCTGCATGAGTATCAAAGGACACTTTTTCCCATGACACCGCTCTTTAACTACACTTCACTCCTTAGCAATGTGTCTCCTCTGCGTAGTATCAAAAGGACACTTTTTCCCATGACACCGCTCTTTTAACTACACTCACTCCTTAGCAATGTGTCTCCTCTGCGTAGTATCAAAGGACACTTTTTTCCCATGAAACCGCTCTTTTAACTACACTCACTCCTCAGCAATGTGTCTCCTCTGCGTAGTATCAAAAGGACACTTTTTCCCATAAAACCGCTCTTTTAACTACCTTCACTCCTCTGCAATGTGTCTCCTCTGCGTAGTATCAAAAGGACACTTTTTCCCATGAAACCGCTCTTTTAACTACACTCACTCCTCAGCAATGTGTCTCCTCTGCGTAGTATCAAAAGGACACTTTTTCCCATGACACCGCTCTTTTAACTACACTCACTCCTTAGCAATGTGTCTCCTCTGCGTAGTATCAAAAGGACACTTTTTCCCATGACACCGCTCTTTTTAACTACCTTCACTCCTCAGCATTGTGTCTCCTCTGAGTAGTATCAAAAGGACACTTTTTCCCCATGACACCCTCAGCTCTTTTAAAGCTACACTTCACTCCTTAGCAAAGTGTCTCCTCTGCGTAGTATCAAAAGGACACTTTTTCCCATGACACCGCTCTTTTAACTACACTCACTCCTCAGCAATGTGTCTCCTCTGCGTAAAGTATCAAAGGGACACTTTTTCCCATGACACCGCTCTTTTTAACTACACTCACCCTTAGCAATGTGTCTCCTCTGCGTAGTATCAAAGGACACTTTTTCCCATGACACTGCTCTTTTTAACTACCTTCACTCCTCAGCAATGTGTCTCTTCTGCGTAGTATCAAAGGACACTTTTTCCCATGACACCGCTCTTTTAACTACACTCACTCCTTAGTAATGTGTCTCCTCTGCGTAGTATCAAAAGGACACTTTTTCCCCATGAAACCGCTCTTTTTAACTACACTCACTCCCTCAGCAATGTGTCTCCTTTGCGTAGTATCAAAGGACACTTTTTCCCATGACACCGCTCTTTTAACTACACTCACTCCTTAGCAATGTGTCTCCTCTGCGTAGTATCAAAAAGGACACTTTTCCCATGACACCGCGCTCTTTTAACTACACTCACTCCTTAGCAATATGTCTCCTCTGCGTAGTATCAAAAGGACACTTTTTCCCATGACACCGCTCTTTTTAACTACCTTCACTCCTCAGCAATGTGTCTCCTCTGCATGGTATCAAAAGGACACTTTTTCCCATGAAACCGCTCTTTAACCACTACACTCACTTTAGCAATGTGTCTCCTCTGCGTAGTATCAAAAGGACACTTTTTCCCATGAAACCGCTCTTTTAACTACACTCACTCCTTAGCAATGTGTCTCTCTGCGTAGTATCAAAAGGACACTTTTGACCATGAAACCACTCTTTTTAACTACCTTTCACTCCTCAGCAATGTGTCTCCTCTGCGTAGTATCAAAGGACACTTTTTCCCATGACACCGCTCTTTTAACTACACTCACTCCTTAGCAATGTGTCTCCTCTGCGTAGTATCAAAAGGACACTTTTTCCCATGACACCGCTCTTTTAACTACCTTCCTCTCAGCAATGTGTCTCCTCTGCCTGGTATCAAAAGGACACTTTTTCCCATGAAACCGCTCTTTTAACTACACTCACTCCTTAGCAATGTGTCACCTCTGCGTAGTATCAAAAGGACACTTTTTCCCATGACACCGCTCTTTTAACTACACTCACTCCTTAGCAATGTGTCTCCTCTGCGTAGTATCAAAAGGACACTTTTTCCCATGACACCGCTCTTTTAACTACCTTCACTCCTCAGCAATGTGTCTCCTCTGCATGGTATCAAAAGGACACTTTTTCCCATGAAACCGCTCTTTTAACTACACTCACTCCTTAGCAATGTGTCTCCTCTGCGTAGTATCAAAAGGACACTTTTTCCCATGAAACCGCTCTTTTAACTACACTCACTCCTTAGCAATGTGTCTCCTCTGCGTAGTATCAAAAGGACACTTTTGACCATGAAACCACTCTTTTAACTACCTTCACTCCTCAGCAATGTGTCTCCTCTGCGTA
>CAHIKZ030004080.1:0-2500 GCA_903632075.3 Acanthosepion pharaonis | reverse complement strand
CTACCTGGTTTTTGACCTCTTCTGAAAATGACCTGCCTGGTTTTTGACCTCTTCTGAAAATGACCTAACTTGTTTTTGACCTCTTCTGAAAATGACCTACCTGGTTTTTGACCTCTTCTGAAAATGACCTGACTTGTTTTAGACCTCTTCTGAAAATGACCTACCTGGTTTTTGACCTCTTCTAAAAATGACGTCCCTGGTTTTTGACCTCTTCTGAAAATGACCTGATTTATTTTTGACCTCTTCTGAAAATGACCTGTGTTTTAGTGCAACTGATCACCAAAAATTTATTTCCTTTGATTTCTGATGGATATTCATTTCTTTCCGGATCCCAGCCAGCGACCAAAGCTCAGAAACGGCATCATTTTTCTAGAATATCAATAAGGCCACACATATTTTACATAGATAAAGCTCTTTGTAATGTGTTGGCTGTTACTGTGAGTGGAATTATTTGTCTTTTTTTAAGACATGCGCGACCAGGAATCACTTCAATGTGTCCATCGGAACCTCTTCTAATCAATACGAAGGTTCCAACTATAACTGGAATTCTTAATGTCCTCATGTGACATAATTTTGATATTTCGATTTCAAGGTCCTTGTATTTTGATATTTTTTGAAGATCTTCAAAGATAAATTACAGTCTGTATAGACTGCCATGTCAATAAAAAGGCAGATTTCGTTTTTGTGGACAGGATGTCTGGGTGATCAGCTTTGTGGGTGGGGTTGTCTGTGTGTATTGTAAAGTTCTATAAAATTGTAATCTGTCAAGCCGGGTTTCATATTCACTTAGGTGCCAATACCGTGCAACCTGATACAAAATGGTGAATTGTTTCTGGATATAAATCGCAGAATCCGCTTTTTGCGTTAACACAAATTTTCAGTATGTGATATTGGTAAGTTTTAATTAGCAAGCATTAGTCCTGTGCAGAAAAAATAGAACCTTTGATTTCAGCATTTAAACCTGCACTACGTATTATTATTATTTTTTATTTTCTTTGATTTCTGGCGTTTACACATTTCTTTCCGGGTCCCGCCCAGGGACCTAAGGTTAGAAATGGCGTCATGACACTTTCCACTGACAAAAAAAAAAATTAAATTACATAGATAAAGCCCTTCGTAAAGTGTGGGCTGTACTTGTCAGAACAATTTTTTGTATCTCCTTGAGGCATGGACTTCCAGGAATCCCTTCAATTAGTCTACTGCAATCTTTTCCAACCAGTCCTAGGGCTCCAACTACAACAGGGATTGTTGATGTTCCCATATGCCACATTTTCGAGATTTCTATTTTAAGGTCCTTGTACTTTGACAACTTTTTGAATATCTTCAAAGATACATTGCAGTCAGCAGGGACTGCCATATCAATAAGGAGGCATCGTTTTTGTTTGTGGTCTTTAATAATAATATCTGGCCGATTGGCCTTGATTGTTCTGTCAGTGTGTACTGTGTAATCCCATAGAATTGTAACAGGTCCTATCTCCGTAACCGGGTCTGGAGTTTATACCAGTTTCTTTATTATTATTATTATTATTATTATTATTATTCATATGCCTAGATGTCAATGTGGAATCAAGGATTCGGTGAAAGGATTAGTGGTCTAAAAAAGAAAAATTTGGTGACACCCCGCTGTAAGGAATTCTTCCATTGTTACCATTCGCTTATATCTTTTTCGTCCTGGTACCGCCAACCGTTTACAAAGACTCGTAAAGTAGGTTATTCTATGTTTTCCCCCACTGCTTCACACTGTAATACCCAGGAAAAAAAGTAGAATATAGAACGAAGTGATTCACGAGAAAAGAAAAACAAATAGAAAGAATTTTCTCTCTGATAAAATAAAAAAAAAATAGTTCGGCATTGTCCTCCTGACGTCATAAGGCCACCGCGGGGAGAGGTGGGTTGACGTGACGTCATCTGCTCAGAAATTGATCGCTCTTCTGCAGTGGTGGATTGCAAGGTGTGGGTGGGGTGGGGTATGGAAGAAGAAGGTGAAGTAGAACAGGTTGGAAACCTCAGCCGGTCGACAGCAACAATAGGCAGTCGAACGAATCATTATCAGATAAAAATGGAAGCGTGTCACGTATAACAGATTCAGCCAAGTTTGTAGCCATCTATCTTTCTATCTTTTCTCTCTCTCTCTCTCTCTCTCTCTCTCTGTATATATATATATATATATATGTGTAATAAATATATTTTCCTCATCGATAGCAGGACTCAATAGTGAGGTGCTGATTGAATATGTGTGTATATAGATAGATAGATAGATAGATAGATAGATAGATAGTAATGATACAATATGGTAATCCGTATGGAATTTCAAGGAGGATATAGATCTAGGGAGAGCTGTATGTCAAAAGTCAGCAAAATTATTATTAATTAAATATTAAGTACTTAAAAATCCGATAGGTAATAATTTTTTTTCCAGGAGAGTTCTGAAAAAAACAGCTCTCAATCTTCAACAACTGCAAACAAAATCAGATATTCTTTAATTAATACATATATATAT
>CAHIKZ030004079.1:0-42270 GCA_903632075.3 Acanthosepion pharaonis | reverse complement strand
GCACCCCAAAAATTTCCCCGGTCGTGCCCGCCTGACCGACCTTCAGGCGCAGATGGATGCGATCCTGCCCCCGGGGCCGGGTTTGCCCGGGGCGGGCGTCGCCGAGCGCCCCAGGCCTATCAGCGGCGCCCCGGCATCGGCTTTCCCGATGGCAAAGGCCGCCGCCAATCGTCGTTTAATGCGGGGTCGGATCGAGGGATCCGGCCCAAAGTTCCCAAGCCTTCCGGCGGCGGGCACGGCCACCCTAAAATCCGGGTAGGGCCGCTGGCGCAGGACCCGGGCGCCCCGGGGCCGTTTTGGGGGGGCCCGGGGGAAACCGATCGACGGCAGCGTGCCGGGCAGGTCGGGGAAATCTGGGCGACCCCTCGATCCACAACCGTAAAACCCCATTCCGACCCGTTTACCCGGGGGGATCCGGGCCCTTCTGGCGGGCGAATATCCCGGGGCCCCTGCCCGGGACCCGGTTCGACCCCGGCGTTCAACGCCTATTGGGAAAGGCTGGGCGCTCTTCCCGGCAGCTCGCCGACGAGCGGGGAAATGTATGAGGGCGACCCCGCCGGGCTTTGGGTTATCGGGAGGGGCCCCCCCCGGGGCGGGCGGTGGGGGGCGATCGTCGATCCCCCGGCATCCACCCGCCTGGCTGGTCGCGCGAAAAGGGCACCGGGTTAATCGCCGCCACCGGCCTGCCGCGAAACAATGCCGGGGCGAGGTCGATCCTTTGCGCAGGGCCCGGGGCCCAAGCCTGCGGATTGAGGCCCCCGCGCCGAAACCGGAGCGGCCCCGCCCCGGCAGCGCTGGGCGGGGCCTACGACCTGCGCGATTTCGACCGGGCGGTAGTCGATGGGGCAATGTGCCGCTCGACGTGCTGGCGGGCAATGTCCGCCCCTTTTCGCGGGGGGGAGGGCCCGGGAAAGCCCCCCCTTCCCCGGGGCTTTTCCCGGGCCTTTCCCTGACCCCAACCAGAAAAAAGCCGTTTCTGGGATGGAACGGCACGAGGGGGGAGATGCGATGGGAAAGATGCTGACCGTTGGGGTGGCCGGATCCTGCCCAAACGCGCCCCGCCATTGCGCAAGGGGGCCCCGCCGATCGCCAAAACCACCGCGGCGCGGGGCGCGGGGCATCGAGGGCCGGGGCCAGCTGGAAGGGCATTCCCTTCCCGCGGCCGGGCGGGGCGCTTCCCCTGGCGCGCGCCGCAGGGCCGCCCCCCCCGGAATGGTGACGCGACCGGGTATCCTTTTGACCGGGATCGGTCCCCTTCCCCCGATGCCGCGCCGCTTGGGGCCCAAAAAACCCCCGAGGACTGCCTCAAATGTCTGGGAAAACCCGGGGACGGCCAAGGGGAAACTGCCGGTGGTGGTATGGATCTATGGCGGCGGCTTTTGTGAATGGCGGGCGTCGCCACCCACCTATTCCGGCCGACCTCGCCAAACGGGCGTGGTTCGTCGCTTCAACTACCCCCGGGGGTTTTTTCACCTTCCCGGGTGCCGCAGCGAGGGGCAAATCCGATGGCGGCGGCGGGGCAATTATGGGATCATGGACAGATCGCCGCGCTGCAATGGGCCCAGCGAAACGCGGCGGCCTTTGGCGGCGACCCGGGCCCAATGTCACGATCATCGGAAAAAGGCGCAAGGTGCAATGCCCCAACACTCCCCCTTTGGCCGGGGTTGTTCCAAAAGGGCCCTTTCCCATCTTTCAGGCGGCAATGGCCGGTCGGATGGCGGGACCCCGGCCGATGTCGAGCGGATCGGCGCCTTTTCCGCGGTCGAAGAATATCGTTTCCGGAGCCCCCCGTGCCCCTCGACCGGCTGCGCCCCCTGAGCGCCGAGGGGGCCCCAAAGGGCCTCAACATGATGGCGCTGTTCCGGCCCCCGGGCCCCGGTCCCGGCCAACCGGGCCCCTTGCCGATGGAAAGGTGGGGGTCTTTTAGGGGCCCCCCTTATCCAACGGGCGGTTCCCCTTTGCTTATCCGTTTTAATAAATTGAAGAATGGAACCGTAAATTTAAAGGGACCGAACGAAGGAAAAATACAGTGATCACCACTTTGCGTCCACCCCATTTTTCGTGGAAACTCCTAATTACTGAGATGAAACCAGTGCCTAATAGCCTCACTCCATGAATTCTAATGAAAAATAATTTTCGATCATATTCTAGATGAGGATTTGCCTATCCTTTTTGATAAATTGAAGAATGAACCAAATTTAAAGGACCGAACGAAGGAAAATACAGTGATCACCCATTTTGCGTCCAGCGCATTTTTTCGTAAATCCTAATTACCTAATATGGAAACCAGTGCTTAATAGCCTTCACTCCATGAATTCTAAATGAAAAATAATTTTCCCGATCATGTTCTGTGATGAGGATTTGCCTGTCCGTTTTGATAAATTGAAGAATGGAACCGTAAATTTAAAAAGGACCGAACGAAGGAAAAAATACAGTGATCACCCACTTTTATGTCCACCGCATTTTTCGTGGAAATCCCTTACCTAATATGAAACCAGTGCTTAATAGCCTCCTCCATGAATTCAAATGAAAAATAATTTCGATCATGTTCTAGATGAGGGATTGCCTATCCGTTTGATACATTGAAGAATGGAACCGTAAATTTAAAGGACCGAACGAAGGGAAAAATACAGTGATCACCACTTTGCGTCCACCGCATTTTCGTGGAAATCCCTAATTACCTAATATGAAACCAGTGCTTAATAGCCTCAATCCATGAATTCTAATGAAAGATAATTTCGATCATCTTCTAGATGAGTGATTTGCCTAACTGTTTTGATAAATTGAAGAATGGAAACCTAAATTTAAAGGACCGAACGAAGGGAAAATACAGTGATCACCCATACTGCGTCCACCGCATTTTCGTGGAAATCCTAATTACCTAATATGAAACCAGTGCTCAATAGCCTCAATCCATGAATTCTAATGAAAAATAATTTCGATCATGTTCTAGATGAGGGATTTGCCTATCCGTTTTGATAAATTGAAGAATGGAACCGTAAATTTAAAGGACCGAACGAAGGGAAAAATACAGTGATCACCCACTTTGCGTCCACCGCATTTTTCGTGGAAATCCTAATTACCTAATATGAAACCAGTGCTTAATAGCCTCAATCCATGAATTCTAATGAAAAATAATTTCGATCATTTTCTAGATGAGGATTTGCCTATCCGTTTTGATAAATTGAAGAATGGAACCGTAAATTTAAAGGACCGAACGAAGGAAAAATACAGTGATCACCCACTTTGCGTCCACCGCATTTTTCGTGGAAATCCTAATTACCTGAGATGAAACCAGTGCTTAATAGCCTCAATCCATGAATTCTAATGAAAAATAATTTCGATCATGTTCTAGATGAGGGATTTGCCTATCCGTTTTGATAAATTGAAGAATGGAACTGTAAATTTAAAGGACCGAACGAAGGGAAATATACAGTGATCACCCACTTTGCGTCCACCGCATTTTTCGTAGAAATCCTAATTACCTGAGATGAAACCAGTGCTTAATAACCTCAATCCATGAATTCTAATGAAAAATAATTTCGATCATGTTCTAGATGAGGGAATTGCCTATCCGTTTTCATAAATTGAAGAATGGAAACGTAAATTTAAAAGACAGATTGAGAGGAAATATACAGTGATCACCCACTTTGCGTCCACCCCATTTTTCGTAGAAATCCTAATTACCTAAGATGAAACCAGTTTAATAGCCTCAATCCATGAATTCTAATGAAAATAATTTCGATCATGTTCTAGATGAGGATTTGCCTATCCGTTTTGATAAAATTGAAGAATGGAACCGTAAATTTAAAGGACCGAACGAAGGAAAATACAGTGATCACCACTTTGCGTCCACCGCATTTTCGTAGAAATCCTAATTACCTGAGATGAAACCAGCGCTTAATAACCTCAATCCATGAATTCTAATGAAAAATAATTTCGATCATGTTCTAGATGAGGATTTGCCTATCCGTTTTGATAAATTGAAGAATGGAACCGTAAATTTAAAGGACCGAACGAAGGGAAAAATACAGTGATCACCCACTTTGCGTCCACCGCATTTTCGTGGAAATCCTAATTACCTGAAGATGAAACCAGTCGCTAATAGCCTCAATCCATGAATTCTAATGAAAATAATTTCGATCATGTTCTAGATGAGGATTTGCCTATCCGTTTTGATAAATTGAAGAATGGAACCGTAAATTTAAAGGACCGAACGAAGGGAAAAATACAGTGATCACCCACTTTTGCGTCCACCGCATTTTTCGTGGAAATCCTAATTACCTGAGATGAAACCAGTGCTTAATAGCCTCAATCCATGAATTCTAATGAAAAATAATTTCGATCATGTTCTAGATGAGGGATTTGCCTATCCGTTTTGATAAATTGAAGAATGGAACCGTAAATTTAAAGGACCGAACGAAGGGAAAAATACAGTGATCACCCACTTTGCGTCCACCGCATTTTCCGCTGAAATCCTAATTACCTGAGATGAAACCAGCGCTTAATAGCCTCAATCCATGAATTCTAATGAAAAATAATTTCGATCATGTTCTAGATGAGGGATTTGCCTATCCGTTTTGATAAATTGAAGAATGGAACCGTAAATTTAAAGGACCGAACGAAGGGAAAAATACAGTGATCACCCACTTTGCGTCCACCGCATTTTTCGTGGAAATCCTAATTACCTAAGATGAAACCAGTGCTTAATAGCCTCAATCCATGAATTCTAATGAAAAATAATTTCGATCATGTTCTAGATGAGGGATTTGCCTATCCGTTTTGATAAATTGAAGAATGGAACCGTAAATTTAAAGGACCGAACGAAGGAAAAATACAGTGATCACCCACTTTGCGTCCACCGCATTTTTCGTAGAAATCCTAATTACCTGAGATGAAACCATCGCTTAATAGCCTCAATCCATGAATTCTAATGAAAAATAATTTCGATCATGTTCTAGATGAGGGATTTGCCTATCCGTTTTGATAAATTGAAGAATGGAACCGTAAATTTAAAGGACCGAACGAACGGAAATATTCAGTGATCACCCACTTTGCGTCCACCGCATTTTTCGTAGAAATCCTAATTACCTGAGAAGAAACCAGCGCTTAATAGCCTCAATCCATGAATTCCAATGAAAAATAATTTTGATCATGTTCTAGATGGGGGATTTGCCTGTCCGTTTAATAAATTGAAGAATGGAACCGTAAATTTAAAGGACCGAACGAAGGGAAAAATACAGTGATCACCCACTTTGCGTCCACCGCATTTTTCGTAGAAATCCTAATTACCTGAGATGAAACCAGCGCTTAATAGCCTCAATCCATGAATTCTAATGAAAAATAATTTCGATCATGTTCTAGATGAGGGATTTGCCTATCCGTATTGATAAATTGAAGAATGGAACCTTAAATTTAAAGAACCGAACGAAGGAAAAATACAGTGATCACCCACTTTGCGTCCACCGCATTTTTCGTGGAAATCCTAATTACCTGAGATTAAACCAGCGCTTAACATCCTCAATGCATGAATTCTAATGAAAATAATTTCGATCATGTTCTAGATGAGGATTTGCCTATCCGTTTTGATAAATTGAAGAATGGAACCGTAAATTTAAAGGACCGAACGAAGGAAAAATACAGTGATCACCCTTTTGCGTCCACCGCATTTTCGTAGAAATCCTAATTACCTAATGAAACCAAAGCTTAATAGCCTCAATCCATGAATTCTAATGAAAAATAATTTCGATCATGTTCTAGATGAGGGATTAGCCTATCCGTTTTGATAAATTAATGAATGGAAACGTAAATTTAAAGGACCGAACGAAGGGAAAAATACAGTGATCACCCACTTTGCGTCCACCGCATTTTTCGTATAAATCCTAATTACCTGAGATGAAACCAGCGCTTAATAGCCTCAATCCATGAATTCTAATGAAAAATAATTTCGATCATGTTCTAGATGATGGATTTGCCTATCCATTTTGATAAATTGAAGAATGGAACCGTAAATTTAAAGGACCGAACGAAGGGAAAAATACAGTGATCACCACTTTGCGTCCACCGCATTTTTTCGTAGAAATCCTAATTACCTAAGATGAAACCTGTGTGCTTAATAGACTCACTCCATGAATTCTAATGATAAATAATTTCGATCATGTTCTACATCAGGATTTGCCTGTCCGTTTTGATAAATTGAAGAATGGAAACCGTAAATTTAAAGGACCGAACGAAGGAAAAATCAGTGATCACCCACTTTGCGTCCACCGCATTTTTCGTAGAAATCCTAATTACCTAAATGAAACCAGCGCTTAATTAGCCTCAATCCATGAATTCTAATGAAAAATAATTTCGATCATGTTCTAGATGAGGATTTGACAGTCCGTTTTGATAAATTGAAGAATGGAACCGTAAATTTAAAAAGGACCGAACGAAGGAAAAATACAGTGATCACCCACTTTGCGTCCACCGCATTGTTCGTGGAAATCCTAATTACCTAAGATGAAACCTGTGCTTAATAGCCTCAATCCATGAATTCTAATGAAAATAATTTCGATCATTTTCTAGATGAGGGATTTGCCTGTCCGTTTTGATAAATTGAAGAATGGAACCGTAAATTTAAAGGACCGAACGAAGGGAAATATACAGTGATCACCCACTTTGCGTCCACCGCATTGTTCGTGGAAATCCTAATTACCTAAGATGAAACCTGTGCTTAATAGCCTCACTCCATGAATTCTAATGAAAAATAATTTCGATCATGTTCTAGATGAGGGATTTGCCTATCCGTTTTGATAAATTGAAGAATGGAACCGTAAATTTAAAGGACCGAACGAAGGGAAAAATACAGTGATCACCCACTTTGCGTCCACCGCATTGTTCGTGGAAATCCTAATTACCTAAGATGAAACCTGTGCTTACTAGGCTTACTCCATGAATTATAATGAAAAATAATTTCGATCATGTTCTAGATGAGGGAATTGAAGAATGGAACCGTAAATTTAAAGGACCTAACGAAGGGAAAAATACAGTGATCACCCACTTTGCGTCCACCGCATTTTTCGTGGAAATCCTAATTACCTGAGATGAAACCAATGCTTAATAGCCTCACTCCATGAATTCTAATGAAAAATAATTTCGATCATGTTCTA
The DNA here is from genome assembly GCA_903632075.3 of Acanthosepion pharaonis. NCBI lineage: Eukaryota > Metazoa > Mollusca > Cephalopoda > Sepiida > Sepiidae > Acanthosepion > Acanthosepion pharaonis. The sequence continues at coordinate 35,119 of CAHIKZ030004079.1, read as the reverse complement.
GATGAGGGATTTGCTATCCGTTTTGATAAATTGAAGAATGGAACCGTAAATTTAAAGGACCGAACGATGGGAAAAATACAGTGATCACCCACTTTGCGTCCACCGCATTTTTCATAGAAATCCTAATTACCTAAGATGAAACCAGTGCTTAATAGCCTCACTCCATGAATTCTAATGAAAATAATTTCGATCATGTTCTAGATGAGGGATTTGCCTATCCGTTTTGATAAATTGAAGAATGGAACCGTAAATTTAAAGGACCGAACGAAGGGAAATATACAGTGATCACCCATTTTGCGTCCAACGCATTTTTCGTGGAAATCCTAATTACCTGAGATGAAACCAGTGCTTAATAGCCTCACTCCATGAATTCTAATGAAAAATAATTTCGATCATGTTCTAGATGAGGTATTTGCCTGTCCGTTTTGATAAATTGAAGAATGGAACCGTAAATTTAAAGGACCGAACGAAGGAAATATTCAGTGATCACCCACTTTTATGTCCACCGCATTTTTCGTGGAAATCCTAATTACCTGAGATGAAACCAGTGCTTAATAGACTCACCCATGAATTCTAATGAAAAATAATTTCGATCATGTTCTAGATGAGGATTTGACTGTCCGTTTTGATAAATTGAAGAATGGAACCGTAAATTTAAAGGACCGAACGAAGGGAATATACAGTGATCACCACTTTGCGTCCAACGCATTTTTCGTGGAAATCCTAATTACCTGAGATGAAACCAGTGCTTAATAGGCTCACTCCATGAATTCTAATGAAAAAATAATTTCGATCATGTTCTAGATGAGGATTTGCCTGTCCGTTTTGATAAATTGAAGAATGGAACCGTAAATTTAAAGGACCGAACGAAGGAAAAATATAGTGATCACCCACTTTCCGTCCAAGTCGTATTTTTGAAAGCCTCTCCCCATGGAAATCCTAAATACCTGAGATCAAACCAGTGCTTTAGTATGCTGACTCCATGAGTTCTAATGAAAATATTTTCGAATATGGGCTAGATGAGGGAGGAGTAATATACTTTAACTGGGTTGTTGTTCTGGACATTAAAATTTGTAAAATAGAAAGTAACATCTTTTTTTAACGTCCAAAACAACAACCAAGGTAAGCACCTTATTCCTCCCAACTGAACCGTCAATTTTTTTTCACACCCTCTGGAGAAGCAAAATAAAGTAAAAGAGACAATGTCATTAAGAATTTTTTGGTTATGATTTTTTGTCAATTATTGCCCCTAACCTATCGAGGTTACAGTGTCTTTTTTTTAGTTTTTTTTTTTAAAAAATTTATCCTTCGCACCTCGTAGTTTTGTTTAAGTTATATTTTGGAATACAGTTTGATTTATGAAATCGTAGGAGGTTCTCTATTTGCCCATAGCTGGGGCCCTAACAGGTGTAGTTAAGAAGAGGTTCTACACTCCTCAAAACCTTCTAGTTAGAGATGTTGCTGCCCAATGTAGTTTATCGTCATACCCAGGACTAGGAGATTAGTTGAAGAAAACATGTTACAGAGGAAATGGGCACATGTTCAGAATACCACACATTCTGGTTCATTAGGAATGAACAAGAAACGGCATCACAGGAACAAAGAAAAAAAATTAATACAAAATATTCCCTAAAGCCAAAATAATGGACACCTGAACACAACCAGACGATGCTTGGCAAAACACTGACTCACACCTTTAACAACTAAAAGTCCAAAGTTAACAGTTAACTTTCATAAATATCCTCATAAATAGCACTATTTTTTTTTTTACAGTAAAAAAAATCCAATAAAACCTGGGTGTCCACTCGAGATAGAAGATTTTGTTAAAGGGTAGTTTATATGAATAGGAGGGGAGATAATGGTTGACTCTATATATGAACAGGTTAAGATTGTAGGGATCAAGGAAACATCTCGAGAGTCGGTTCCACGGAGTAGTGGCTTGTGTCAAGCTATTTTAATGTAATTTCCTTTTAATGGAATACGGAATAAATGTGCTTGGTTTGCTACATGTAAGTGGCATGGTAGGTCCTAATCATGAGGCTTAGACCTGACAGAAGGAAGGAATGCAGTTCATGTGAGCACTTTCCGTAGAAGTAGTGATAGAGCAGTAAGAGGCTTGCCACATGTCACCTGTGAGAGAGAGGTTGTTGGGTGGAGAAGAATTTGTCATCCACAAGGTCTCAGAGCAACTTCTGGACTATCAAGACTAGACAACTCCTGCCCAAATATAACAACCGTACTCCATTTTCAGCTTGACCTGGTTATTTTAATGGTAGAGGATAACATTAGGAGTCATGTACTTACTGAAGCTATACAGGGAGTTAACCATTTTACCTATTCTTCTTACATGCCTCAATTTCAATCAGTAACCCTCTACCTTGGTAGATCTTGAGCCTTGTTTTAGTTGAACAATTAGTTAAAAATAATGTTAACAATAATTCAAATAAATTCAGTTCTTTCTTTAAATTATTTATGGAAGATTAAGCCATTTCATAAATACCAATGAAGGCAGCTAACATTTCTTCAGAAATATCAGTGTACATGTACCCTGGTTTTTTAAGTTCCATTAAGTACCACATGGTTTATGATTGAGTTTTCTTTTCATTCAACAGCAAAAACAAATGTCAACTGAATGTTTTATGCAATTTTTGTAGCACAAATCAATATTCTTTGCAAAAGTATATTGAGGAATATAACTGGAAGAGAATTTGCTTTTTTATCAAATGAAGGATTGTCAACAATTTTGTTTAATTCCAATCAGAGACTAACATTCAAAATACTTGTTTGGAAAAGCAAGTCAAATTAAGATGAAACAAATATGAGGAAAACTATAATTTTCAATGTTTAATCTAAAATTCAATATTAATACTACTTGATGAAAAACAATAGAAATTAAATAAGTCAAAATTGACTAATGATTGTCGATGCTTCATCTTATAAAAATTCAAGATAATATTACTACAAATACTAAGAGAGAAAAAACTTAAACAACACAGAAATATTGTGGAGAAATTAATTTGTTGGTCAAATAGGAAAGGAGAAGTGTATTTACCTTGAGTTGTTCAAATGCTTGCTAAACAAAAAACATTTATTTCAGGTACTAACCCTTTAGAGTTACAGTGGTCACATGACAGGTTTACTATATGATCCCTGAAGTTGCATAAAAAGGAGGGAAAAATCTTTTTATTACTAAATTTACCTTCTATATTTATACATCACAGAGAAGTGGCAATATATTTGCAACTTGAGATAAGTGCTATTGCTTCCGCCCCCTCTCTGCTCAACCTGACTAGTCTCCATTCGTTTTGGGGATTGGAGCCTTTTCTCAACAATACTAATCAAAATTAAATTGGTTGACAATATTTTATCTAGTAAAGAATAAATCAATATTACCACCACCACTACTAATCATCAGATGTTTACCAAGAATTGTGCTAGTAAAGTTAAATTAATAGCTTCTCAATCGTGGTCAAGATAACCACTCAGTTGTGGAGCAAGCTGAGTGAAGAACTAATTCAACATAGAGACAGAGCTATTTATGGTGCAATGGAGCATCTCATTATGCTAAAGTGGGATAGTCCATTGCTTGGGCTGTGATTGGCTGCTGGTACCTGAGTGGAAGTATTACTATATAAATACTAGCATGATTTCTCAGTTTGCAGGATATGTATTAAGTTACAACCTGCTTTATTTTTGTCTGCCAGCTGGACGCTAGTTGGAACTCTTACGCCGGTAAGTGCTTTTTTATTATTGTTATTCTACATCTCCTTCCCCCATCGCGTGTGGGTAGTGGCCTTTGGGGAGGGATGAGTTCCTTTAAAACCTGGCTGGTTGTGCGGAAGTAGTCTGGACAATGCCCGAGGGGTTTTTGTCCGTGTTATTGTAGACGGCTGAGCAGTGTTTGATGTTATTCCAGCGTCGACTGTTTGTTGCACTGGTGTAGGGGTCTCAGGTATTGCACTAGGTCTTGGAACTGGAATTGTTGGTGTATCCAGTTTCCTGAGAAATCGGCGATTTCGTAAGGTAATTCTACCTGATCCGTCAACTCTGATACGGTATTGGTGGTTGGGGAGGGTTTCAATGACCTGACCTGTTGTGTCCCATCGACGGGTTGTTGGTCTTTGTAGTGCCACTATTTGTCCTTTTTGAAGGGGTTTAAAGTGTGTGCTGTTCTGTTGTATCGCTCTATGAGACGAGCGTTCCGCCGGGACAAACTTATCTCACGATTTTGTGCTGCGGTTATCCAATTCGCGTGTGGCTTATAGAGTGTTGGGTGGGATGGTATGTAGTCACGTAGTCGGCGGTGGAGTAGTAGTTGAGCAGGGGATAGCCCAATGTTTTGAATGGGCGTATTCCTGTATTGGAGGATGGCTCTTGCTGCACGGTTATTATCCAATGATCCTTGGGCTCCTGTGTTGCCATTTACGATTCTCTTGGCTGTTTTTGACAGCGAGCTCTGCTCGACCATTGGATTGTGGGTAACCAGCAGATGATAACCTTTGTTTAACAGCCCAGTCTTGCAAAAATTGCTTGAATGGAAGAGATGTGAAGGGTGGCCCACCATCACTGCTGAGTTCCTCAGGAGCGCCGTAGGTTTGAAATATGTCTCGGCAAATCGAAATAATCCTTGAGGCATTAGCTTCTCCGTGGCTCAAGTGGTATAGATTCAGCCAGCCCGTTAACCTGTCAGCGCATGCTAAGTAACCATGGTTTCCAACATGGAAGATGTCCATGACGATTTGCTGAAATGGCCAATCAGGAGATGGTGTCAAATTGATTGGCTCTTTTGGTTGACTCAGGGGCAATTTTTGAGCAGAACGTACAACCTGCTCTAATATTACGAATTGAAGCATTCATCCCGGCCAATAAACAGATTCATTGGCACGTGCCTTCATCATGCCAACTTCGCCTTGATGTGCAGAATGTAGGCTATGTAATATTTTTGCGCGTTGTGAGGTGGGGATAACAATTCTTTGATCTAAGAGCACTAACCCGTCGTCAACACTTAGGGCGGTGCCTCACTTCCCAATATTCGCGGATTTCAGGTGCAGTGAGGATGCGCGTTCTTTGGAATCCGTTTTGTATTATTTCTATTAATTTTTTGTATTGCGGGTCGCTGCGTCCCGCCGTACGGATAACGTCTGCTGAGATGAGCTCCAGGTTGTCATTTGCACCGAATGTTGCTAATATTGCTTTTGATTTGACCATCTGTTGGCAGACCTATGATGTCTGATTGGGAGGGTTCAGCAGTGAATACATTTTTGAGTGCCTGTATGTCTGCTGGGTTTTTAGACGGCATCGGAGTTCTCTGAGGTGCCATTTCCCAGGCAGTGCTGAATGGTGAATCTGTACCTGAGGGTTTTCTCCTTTAACCTGAATAATCAACATTTTACGGATTTTGGCTTTTACTAAGGTCTCTATCTCCGAATAATCCTTTTAGTGGTTCATGATCTGTAAATCACTATGAGATTCAGGCAACCCATTACCAAAAATCAAGCCTTCAGACATTTTTGTTCAATGCCCATGCAGCTTTGCCAGTAGGTCAGCCTTCATTTGCAATAGGTGATCTGGTCTGATGTATTCAGCATCAATGTTTGCAAATCTGCTACCAGCAAATATCAGGCGGCAACCTTCAGGGGCAAGGTAACTGGGCTCATCAGCATCCAGTCATGGGGCAAAAGCATGAGCAATAGGACTCTGCCCAGGAAGCCCATTCCGTCTTTGCTCCAATCTATTATTTTTTTGAAATGTTTTTTCGGAATATTAGTCAATTGGCATAACTATCTTTGACTTTGGAACTTCCATCCTCCTGGAAATGTGGAGGCTCTCGTTTGGCAAGATCTAATTCAACATAGAGACAGAGCTATTTATGGTGCAATGGAGCATCTCATTATGCTAAAGTGGGATAGTCCATTGCTTGGGCTGTGATTGGCTGCTGGTACCTGAGTGGAAGTATTACTATATAAATACTAGCATGATTTCTCAGTTTGCAGGATATGTATTAAGTTACAGAAGAGTATTGGTTTTGTTACTAGTTAATTTTTTTGACTGTTGCTGACTACTTTTCTCTGTGATTTGACCTGTTGCCCTTGTGAACTGAATTTTTTGTTTAAAGTTTGTTAATTTTTTTTATTTACGACTTTATTGTTTAAATTTTTTGATTTTTTCTTTCTACTCTCCAATTTTATTCCCCCCACTTTTTTTTTTGTTTAATCTAGTTTTCCTATTTCTTTTTAATTCCCTTTAATTTTGTTCGTTTTTTTTCTTTTAATCTAGTTTGCATTTTTTTTTTTAATTTCGTTTTTTTTTACCCTGTAATTTCCGCCTTTTTTTTTCTTCTCATTTCTACCCCTTTTAATTTCTGCTCTGTTTTCTTTCTAGTTTTTTTTCATTTTTTTTAATTTCTGCGTGTTCTTTATTTTGTGTTTAGCTGTAATTTTTTATTAATTCATTTTTTTTTTTTTTTACGTGTTTTTTTTTGCTTGTAATTGTTGTAATTTATTTGTTTTCTTTGGTTCGACTCGCTTAGGGTCGGCCATTTTTATTTTTTGTGTCTAGCTTTGTCTGTCTTAGTTACGTATTTTTTTTTTTTTTTTTTTTTTTTTTTTGTAACTAGCTTTGTCTTATAGTTTCGTAATTTTTTGTTGACGTCGGCCATTTTGATTTTTTTTTAGCTTCGGCTTTTGTCGAAGTTTTTTCTGTCTAAAGTTATTTTGTTTATTACGTGTTTGTCTTTTCGCCTTTAGGCGATATTTGTATTTTATTGTACGTTTAGGTGAACCGTCTAATTGTTTTTTGGTGTCCATAATTATTTTATTTTTTTTTTTTTTTTTTTTTTTTTTTTCTCTCGCCCATATATTTATTGCCCACCCCTCCCCTTTCCCCCCCCCATCCCCCATTTAAAATATGGATAAGAAGGAAAAAAAAGTACCTTCTTTTTTAATCGTAAAAAAGAAAATTAAAAATGCTTCTCTTAAAAGAAGTATAAGAAAGCACCTATTTAACCCTAAGAAGGACCCACCCGATAAAGACAATAAGGAGGAATATCCTGACCTCCCAAGTGTTCCCACAAACGAGGAAATTGTGGAGACATTGAAAAAAGCCTCCAAAAATATGGAAGCTGAGAAAAGTGAAAAGGCTGACAAAGAATCGGACAACACAGAAACGAATGCAGAGGCCGGGGAATCGCCCTCTTGTTGGAAGTCCCCCCCTAAATGCATAATCAATTTAGTGGAGTTCTTGGAGCGTGCCAAGAGTTACGCCCACCTTGTTGTTGAAGGTGGTCTTTTGGAAGACCCCCAAGAATTAAAGAGAATTGATAAAAGAATAGTGTCAGTTTTCGTCGTGGACAAGCGTACGCGCAAAATTTGTCGCTCGACGAAAAACACAGTGTTGAAAGCACTAGAATCCTTCGGGTTCAAGCCCCTTAGAATAGTTAAGGGTGCTAAGTTTTTCATGTGGGACGTACTGTTGCCCACACCAGAAGATTGCGTCGCCGCGGCTAGCCGCGAACTAATAAATAACGACTTGATACTGCGTACGGAGTACGAAGGCCGACGAAGGACCAGGGTAACAGTATACGAGGTCCCTCCTCAGGTTATCGGGGAACATCTGGCCGCTTTCTTCTCTCAGTATGGCGAGATTCTGGGAGCTTCCTGCGATAGCCTGAACGGGGGGTGGAGCTTTGATATCATGTTGGACGAGAAGGCCTTCCGCTCCATCCCCAACTGTCTGGAGGTTGGCGCTTTGAAGTTACCGGTCATAGTGACGGGTCGAAGACCGGTATGCTGGAGGTGTGGAGTGACTGGTCATCTCTCCTCCTCCTGCCCAGAGAAGAAGGCCTCTGGAAGTCAAGCGCCAGTTACACAAGATCCCCTCTGACCGCGTCTCAAAATTCCACCTCGCCTGTAATGGGCGTACCAGCCTCCGGGACCGGGTCGGTTAATCCTCCGGTCGGCGCGTCACCTAAAGCCACATTCCCCAAAGAGCCTTCGCCCGCTGCCGGTGCAGTTGTGGAGAAGGGGGAGGGGGAATGGCTGGTGGCTGGTAAGGCCAGAGGGAAGCGCCGGACAGCGGGTCCTCAGTCCCCTGAAGCCCCAAGGAAGAAGGGCACTCACAGTCCCACTCCCATTAGCAACGTTAAGGGCGATGCCCCGGTCTCTAGTCTTACTTTCGAAGGAAAAGCAAAAAAATTCGACCCTGGCCATGAAAAGGCTGAAAAATTAAAAGCACTCAAAAAACAACTGGATGCAAAAAGAAAAGATCCAATCCCTTCATCTCCTGCTAGTCCCTCCCTTCACCAAAGAAACAACCCCCACCTTCACCCATTTCACCATCCAAAGCCAAAACCCACAGCAGAGATCCCAGCCCCTATAGACACAGGTCATTTTACACCCCCATGAATACTCCCACTCCTTCTCCAGTTAAACAAAAATCTACCCCCTTCATACCCCCAAGCAATCTCCGGCAAAAAATGCCGAAATGCCTCCTCCAGCTACAAAGCGGCTTAGAACTCCCACTAAAGAGGAAAGAAAAGAAAGGAAAAAAAGGTTCCTTTTAACACTGGCGAGGAGGTGTGCCGGATTTCCCCAGCACAGGCAGAGAGAGCCAAAGATTATGGCAACAGGGTTAAAGATTTAAAATATCTGCTCTCAATTAAACAGTTTGGAGATAAGGATATAGAAGACCCAAATAACTTTCCAAATGCCCAGAGGGTCCTGACTGTTATTAGGTCAGGACCTGCGGCCAACCAAACCTGGGCCATGGTGGAAGAGGCAGTAAACTCATGCAAGATGCCTCTACCCATCGCCATCGTGGCGAATGAAAAACTTAAAAAGTTACAACAGTTCTGTTCAGGGAGGGTCCCTATTTTAGTTCACCCATCCCTATATAGAGCTCTTAAACTGACCTTCCCCTGGGATATCGGCGGTATCTCCCAAGACGGCACCATCAAGAATGAGATGGGCCATGGGTCTATGGGAGAGGCTGTCGGTATCCTTACCCCGGCCATGTTTAATGCTGGTAAACAACCCTAATCGGACTTCTCATGGCTCTCTGGTTAGCTACTTTAAATGTGCGGGGCCTGAGGTCCGAGTCTCGCAGGGCGAGGCTCTCTCGTGACCTTCAGCGCCTCGGGGTGAATGTTTGTTGTGTGCAAGAGACCCGGTTTTTCTCTTCTCATGACCGTGAGGATATACTGTCTAAGGGGTTCGCCCTTTATTCAGCATGTTTTGATGGTCGTTCGAGGGGTGTCTCTTGGCTAGTGAGCAAGTCTTTGAAGGCTGCATGTACCCTTGTCTTCGCAGATCCGGCGGGCAGGCTTTGCGTGCTGGATGTTACTATAAAGGATAAGGCTTTACGTTTCATTGGGGTTTATGCGCCCAATGTTCATACTGAGCGGCCTGCTTTGTTTCGGCAGATCGAGCCGTTTTTGACGACTTCTCGTCGGGTAGTCTTAGCGGGGATTGGAATGCCGTCCTTGACCCTGAGATAGATCGCATAGGTAAAAAACCGGGTACTAACAATCCTGATGTGAAGGCATTTCGGGGCTTTATCGGCAGGTTTGATCTTGTCGATAAGTACCGGAATGAGCACCCTCAGGAGGTAGCATGGACTTGGACTACTAGTGGCGACTCGGTTCCTGGCTCGCGTGCGAGCTACCTGGACCGAGTGTTAGTTAGGAGAGTCGATGTAGGGCTCTTAGAATGTCCAAGTTTTCACTATATAGTTTATACGGATCATAGGCTTGTCCGGGTCCGTGTAAACTTAGATAAACCTAAGGTTAGAATGGCTGGTTACTGGAAATTTAACTGTTCACTTTTTTGGTGAGCAGGATTTCCGGGACCAGCTGCTACTAATGATTCAGAGGGAATTGACGGGGGCGGTTGTGGGAAACGCCTGGTGGGGAAAATTAAAATCAAAAATTAGAACGTTTGCTGCCGATTTTAGCCGTCGGCTCAATCTAGATAGACGAGCGGCGCAAACGGCTTTAGAGGAAAAGGTCGATCGGGCTGTTAAATCCCGTGTTAGTGGGGACATAGTCTTAGCTAAGGCAGAGTTGGCCTCCTTGCTTATCAAGAAGGATCAAGCTCTGGTAGTTAGGGCTAGGCTAAAAGAATGTCTTCTGAGGCGACGAATATGGCCGCAGAATTGCGCGCAGAGGAAAATCGGAACGCGGATAAGCGACATATAGCGTGCGTCACATTGCCGGATAAGCGGACCGTGACTACAAGCGCGGGCATATGCGAGGCCTTTCGGCTTTACTTTCAGGATCTTTTCACCAGGGAGCCCGGTCTGAGCTCTGCTCAGTTCGACGCCTATTTGGCTGACTTTCCCTGCCTTGAGGCAGCTGAAGCGGCTAGGTGCGAGGGTCCCATAACAGAGTCGGAAATCTGGGATGCGCTGAAGCAGGTTGGCCTGGATAAGTCTCCGGGACTAGATGGACTTCCCTACGAAGTGTACTTGAGGCTGTCGCCCATTTTTGTTCCTTTGCTGCAGCTGATTTACAACCACTGGATGAGGCAGGGGTCTTTACCCCGACGCTTCACCAGGGGTGTGATCAAGTTGCTGCGTAAGGACAAGAATGGTGGGGATGGGTTAGGGAACTTTCGCCCTTTGACGATGTTAAATACTGACTTAAAGATTTTGGCGAAGATCTTAGCCAACCGTTTGCAGCTTGTCCTGTCTCGTCTGATTGGCCCCGAACAGACTTGTGCTGTGAAGGGCAGGACGATTCAGGATAACCTTCATATGGTACGCTTGATCTTAGAACAAGTCGACAGTGAAGCCGCGCTGATCAATTTAGATCAGTCCAAGGCCTTCGATAGGGTTGACCATCGGTTTCTGGAGGCTGTCCTGTCGGCGGCCGGTTTCGAGCCGACTTTCGCTCCTGGATCCGACTCTTGTATGCGTCCCCGGTGCGCTGGTGGAAGTGAATGGGGTAAGGTCGGAGCCTTTCGTATTGTCTCGCTCCATTCGTCAAGGTTGTCCGCTATCGCCCTTGCTTTACGTTCTTGCGTTGGAACCATTCCTTCGCAAGTTAAAGGCGAATCCGGTCCTGCGCGGAATTTCCCTACCTGGTGCTACCACCTCGGCCAGGTATTCTGCCTATGCTGACGACGTTTCGGCTCTTGTGTCGAGCAGAGCCGAGATTGACGAAGTCAGCAAAGAAATCAGTGGGTATGAGATGGTAACAGGGGCCAGGATCAACCGCGATAAGTCTGTGGGCTTGCGGTTGGGTGCGTGGAAGGGAGTTTCTCTTCCCGGACCTTTCCCCTGGACGGATGGGCCGATCAAGATACTCGGCGTCTGGTTCGGTCCTGATCTCCAGTTGGAAATGAACTGGTCGGAGGTACAAGGGAAGGCCGAGGTCGCGGTTAATCTGTGGTCTCGGAGGAGACTTTCCCTGAAGGGAAGGGCGGAAGTATGTGTTTCACACATCTATCCGATCCTCCTCTACCGACTCTCTGTGCTTCCACTCCCGTATGCCCGGCTAATGTCATTAGTCCGGACCTTGTTCTCTTTCTTATGGAAGGGCAAGGCCCCCATGGTATCTCGCGAGGTCTGTTGCCTCCATCCCTCTGAGGGCGGTCTGGGGATGCCTAGCATTGAGATCCGTCAATATATGCTTCGCATTACCTTTTTAGACCGAATGTGTCGTGGGTCGAATGAGGGGGTGCCTTTTGGAAAGAAGACGTCCAGAAACATTTCCCGTCCCTGAAAAGTGTGCACTCGTGCGAAGAAGAGGCCGGCCGTACACCACGTGCCGAGTGCCCTTTTTATCGTGAATGTCGTCGCGCTCTGAAGCTCCTCTTACGGGCTTCGGGTGGCCTCTCCAACGCCCAGGCGTTGTCTCGCAAGGCATTATATCAAGTTTTAGTTAGGGGGTCCGTACAAGATGATCTGATTGGCGAGCTCGGTCTTACGAAGCAGGAGGCTCGCTCGATATGGCCTTGGGCGCCCGGGTTGAAATGCCTCAATAACGATGAGGCATCACTCACCTGGCTGGTGATTCGTGAAGCCCTCTGGGTCGGCAAGAGACTTTGTTCAGCAGGCTTGGAGAAATATCCAAACTGTCGTCGCTGTACGGGGGAAGTCGAGACCATTGGTCACGCCTTCTTTCAGTGCAGGGCGGTAGTGCCGTTGTGCAGGTTTGTTGAAGGCCTCATGGTTCGCATGCTGCAGGGAAAGTTTTTTGTCCTGGAAGCCTGTTCTGTTTGTAGCAATGTGGTGCCGCAGATGACGAAGGCTGAACACTATGTGTTCTGTTGCTTACTAGGGGTTATGAGAGTCGTGATTTGGACGACGCGTCAGAAGGGATTCCATGAGGGCGAGAAGTTCACTTCTTCCCAACTGATCTTGTTCTTTAAGCATCAGCTTAAAGTCAAGATCAGGACGGAAAGGCGGCGGCTCACCTCATCGGAATTCAGCAAAAGGTGGGTGAATCTTGCGCGAATGTGCCGAGTAAAAGGGCTGACCTTGAGTGGCATTTGGATGCCGGTTAGGCATTAAGGATATTGTTTTCCTGGGTTAAACCTAGGCAACCCATCCCGAAGTTAGGTTAGATTAGGTTTTTGCATTTTTTCCTTTAGTTTTTTTTTCTATTATGGTAAACTTAGCTAGAGTGTAATTGCTCATTGGTCCCCCTTTTATTTCTGTCCCCATTTTCTTTTCCTTTAGTTTAACTCCCCATCCCCTCCCTCTTTCTTAGGTGGTTAGTGATGTCAGTTCTCTGGTTGATGCGGGGCGCCTTTTTTCGTTTCGTGTGTGTGTTTTTTTCGTATTTGTTGTTGTGTATGAATGAGTGTGTGCCTGTGTGAATGCCTGTGGAAGAATGAGTGTGGCTTTATTTTTTCATAAGTCCCGCATCGTTTTCGTCCGGTTAACTGATATTTCTGCCACATTCAAGAGTTTGTGGGGGGTTTTATTACTAACACAAATTTTATTTAGTTTCTTGTAAATATATTTTGCCATTTTGTATATATTCATTGGGGATCATTTTTAGAAGTTGTTGTTTTTATGCCCCTCCCCCCCACAGACAATATTTTGTATATAAGGGGAATATTTAGGTTTTTTCATGGAGTCAAAGAGGTATTTTGGTGTCCGTAGTAAGAAAGGTATGGATAAATGTGTTGTTTTGGTGAAAGGATTATTGTTCTGTATGATAGGGTCAGTGATTGTGGCTAGCTAAGTTTTAATTTTAGGACAAGTGATGACCGTCTTTTACCCCAACCCCCTTTTTGGCCTTGTGCCGTATTTGTACTAATGTACAATAAATAATGATATGTATTAAGTTACAGATGAGTATTGGTTTTGTTACTGATTAATTTTTGGACTGTTGCTGACTACTTTTCTCTGTGATTTGACCTGTTGCCCTTGTGAACTGCATTTTGTTTAAAGTTTGTTTATTTTATTTACGACCTTATTGTTTAAATTTTTGATTTTTTTCTTTTTTACTCTCCATTTTTTTTCCCCCCCCCTTTTTTTTTTTTTATTCTAGTTTATTCCTATTTTTTTTTTTCCCCTTAATTTTGTTCGTTTTTTTCTTTTAATCTAGTTTGCATTTTTTTTGAATTTCGTTTTTTTTTTTCCCTCAATTTCCGCCCCTTTTTTTTTTTTTTTTTTTTTCATTTTTCCCTTTTAATTTTCATTTTTTTTTTTTTTCCGTCCTGTTCATTTTTTTGTGTTTTGCGTGTTCTTTTATTTGTTTTTATTTATTTTTTATTGTTTTTTATTTCTTAATTTTTTTACGTGTTTTTTTTTTGTAATCGTTTTAATTTATTTGTTTTCTTTTGTTTATTGTTCGACTCGCTTAGGGTCGGCCATTTTTATTTTTTTTGTGTCTAGCTTCGTCTGTCTTAGTTACGTATTTTTTTTTTTTTTTTGACGTCGGCCATTTTGGTTTTTGTAACTAGCTTTGTGTTATAGTTTCGTAATTTTTTTTTGTTGACGTCGGCCATTTTGATTTTTTTTTAGCTTCGGCTTTTGTCGAAGTTTTTTCTGTTTTTTTTTGTCTAACGTTTTTTTGTTTTTGTTACTTTTTGTTGTTTCGCCTTTAGGCGATATTTGTATTTTATTGTTTTTTTTATACGTTTAAGTGAACCGTGTTTATTCCCTAATTGTTTTTTGGTGTGCATAATTATTTTTTTTTTGTTTTATTTATTTTTTTTTTTTTCCTCTCGCCCATAAATTTATTTCCCATCCCTCCCCTTTCCCTCCCCCCCAAAAATGGATAAGAAGGAAAAAAAAAAGTGCCTTCTTTTTTAATTACGAAAAAGAAGCCAAAAATTGCTTCTTTTAAAAGAAATATGAGGAAACACCTCTTTAATCCAAAGAAAGACCCACCGGATAAAAATAATAAGGAGGAATACCCTGACCTTCCAAGAGTTCCTACAAATGAGGAAATTGTGGAGACTTTGAAAAAAGCCTCCAAAAATATGGAGGCGGAAAAAAGCAAAAATGATGAAAAAAGAAAAGGACAACGCATCTATGAATGCAGAGGCCGGGGAATCGCCCTCTTGTTGGTCGTCCCCACCGAAATGTATCATCAATTTTGCGGAGTTCTTGGAGCGTGCTAAGAGTTACGCCCACCTTGTCGTAGAAGGTGGACTTTTAGAAGACCCCAAGAATTGAAGAAGATTGAGAAAAGAATAGTGTCAGTTTTTCGTCGTCGACAAGCGTACGCGCAAAATTTGTCGCTCGACGAAAAACATAGTGTTAAAAGCACTAGAATCCCTTGGGGTTTAAGCCCCTTAGAATAGTTAAGGGTGCTAAATTTTTCATGTGGGACGTACTGTTGCCCACACCAGAAGATTGCGTCGCTGCGGCGAGCCGCGAGCTAATCAACAAAAGACCTGATCCTGCGCACGGAATATGAAGGCCGACGAAGGACCAGGGTAACAGTATATGAGGTCCCTCCTCAGGTTATCGGGGAGCATCTCGCGGCTTTCTTTTTCCCAGTATGGCGAAATTCTGGGCGCCTCATGTGATAGCCTGAGCGGGGGGTGGAGCTTTGACATCATGTTGGATGAGAAAGCCTTCCGCTCCGTCCCCAACTGTCTGGTTGTTGGAGGCTTGAAATTACCGGTCATAGTAACAGGCCGAAGACCGGTATGCTGGAGGTGCGGAGTGACTGGTCATCTCTCCTCCTCCTGCCCAGAGAAGAAGGCCTCTGGAAGTCAAGCCCCAGTTACTCAAGATCCCCCTCTGACCGCGTCTCTAAATTCCGCCTCGCCTGTAGTGGGCGTACCAGCCTCCGGGACCGGGTCGGTTAAACCACCGGTTGAGATTACATCGAAGACCTCATTCCCCAAAGAGCCTTCGCCCGCTGCCGGTGCAGTTGAGGAGAAGGGGGAGGGGGAATGGCTGGTGGCTGGTAAGGCCAGAGGGAAGCGCCGGACAGCGGGTCCTCAGTCCCCTGAAGCCCCAAGGAAGAAGGGCACTAACAGTCCCACTCCCCCTAGCAACGTTAAGGGCGATGCCCCGGTCTCTGATCTGACATTTCAAGAAATGCAGAAAAAATTCGACCCTGGATTCGAAAAGTCGGAAAAAATAAAAGAACTGAAAAAAAAACTGGATTCTAAAAGGAAAGACCCAATCCCTTCAACGTCCTCTGCTAGTCCCTCCCTTCACCAAAGAAACAACCCCACCTTCACCCATTTCTACCATCCAAAGCCAAACCCCATAGTAGAGATCCCAGCCCCTATAGACACAGATCTTTTTACACCCCTAAATACACCCACCCTTCCCCGTTAAACAAAAAATCCCCCCCTTCATACCCCCAAGCAATCACCGGCAAAAAAATGCCGAGATGCCTCCTCCTGCTCCAAAGCGGCAAAGAAGCCCCTCAAAAGAAGAAAGAAAGAAAAAAAAAAAAATTTATTTTTAACACAGGAGAGGAGGTGTGCCGGATTTCCCCAGCCCAGGCCGAGAGAGCCAGGGATTATGGCAACAGGGTCAAAGATCTAAAATACCTGCTCTCAATTAAACAATTTGCCGACCTGGATATAGAAGATCCAAAAAACTTCCAAATGCCCAGAGGGTCCTGACAGTTATTAGGTCAGGACCTGCGGCCAATCAAACCTGGGCTATGGTGGAAGAAGCCGTAAATGCGTGCAAGATGGCTTTACCCATCGCCATCGTTGGGAAATGAAAAGTTAAAAAAGTTACAACAGTTCTGTTCAGGGAGGGTCCCCGTTTTAGTTCACCCATCCCTATATAGAGCTCTTAAACTGACCTTCCCCTGGGATATCGGCGGTATCTCCCAAGACGGCACCATCAAGAATGAGATGGGCCATGGGTCTATGGGAGAGGCTGTCGGTATCCTTACCCCGGCCATGTTTAATGCTGGTAAACAACCCTAATCGGACTTCTCATGGCTCTCTGGTTAGCTACTTTAAATGTGCGGGGCCTGAGGTCCGAGTCTCGCAGGGCGAGGCTCTCTCGTGACCTTCAGCGCCTCGGGGTGAATGTTTGTTGTGTGCAAGAGACCCGGTTTTCTTCTCATGACCGTGAGGATATACTGTCTAAGGGGTTCGCCCTTTATTCAGCATGTTTTGATGGTCGTTCGAGGGGTGTCTCTTGGCTAGTGAGCAAGTCTTTGAAGGCTGCATGTACCCTTGTCTTCGCAGATCCGGCGGGCAGGCTTTGCGTGCTGGATGTTACTATAAAGGATAAGGCTTTACGTCTCATTGGGGTTTATGCGCCCAATGTTCATACTGAGCGGCCTGCTTTGTTTCGGCAGATCGAGCCGTTTTTGACGACTTCTCGTCGGGTAGTCTTAGCGGGGGATTGGAATGCCGTCCTTGACCCTGAGATAGATCGCATAGGTAAAAAACGGGTACTAACAATCCTGATGTGAAGGCATTTCGGGGCTTTATCGGCAGGTTTGATCTTGTCGATAAGTACCGGAATGAGCACCCTCAGGAGGTAGCATGGACTTGGACTACTAGTGGCGACTCGGTTCCTGGCTCGCGTGCGAGCTACCTGGACCGAGTGTTAGTTAGGAGAGTCGATGTAGGGCTCTTAGAATGTCCAAGTTTTCACTATATAGTTTATACGGATCATAGGCTTGTCCGGGTCCGTGTAAACTTAGATAAGCCTAAGGTTAGAATGGCTGGTTACTGGAAATTTAACTGTTCACTTTTTGGTGAGCAGGATTTCCGGGACCAGCTGCTACTAATGATTCAGAGGGAATTGACGGGGGCGGTTGTGGGAAACGCCTGGTGGGGAAAAATTAAAATCAAAAATTAGAACGTTTGCTGCCGATTTTAGCCGTCGGCTCAATCTAGATAGACGAGCGGCGCAAACGGCTTTAGAGGAAAAGGTCGATCGGGCTGTTAAATCCCGTGTTAGTGGGGACATAGTCTTAGCTAAGGCAGAGTTGGCCTCCTTGCTTATCAAGAAGGATCAAGCTCTGGTAGTTAGGGCTAGGCTAAAAAGAATGTCTTCTGAGGCGACGAATATGGCCGCAGAATTGCGCGCAGAGGAAAATCGGAACGCGGATAAGCGACATATAGCGTGCGTCACATTGCCGGATAAGCGGACCGTGACTACAAGCGCGGGCATATGCGAGGCCTTTCGGCTTTACTTTCAGGATCTTTTCACCAGGGAGCCCGGTCTGAGCTCTGCTCAGTTCGACGCCTATTTGGCTGACTTTCCCTGCCTTGAGGCAGCTGAAGCGGCTAGGTGCGAGGGTCCCATAACAGAGTCGGAAATCTGGGATGCGCTGAAGCAGGTTGGCCTGGATAAGTCTCCGGGACTAGATGGACTTCCCTACGAAGTGTACTTGAGGCTGTCGCCCATTTTGTTCCTTTGCTGCAGCTGATTTACAACCACTGGATGAGGCAGGGTCTTTTACCCCGACGCTTCACCAGGGGTGTGATCAAGTTGCTGCGTAAGGACAAGAATGGTGGGGATGGGTTAGGGAACTTTCGCCCTTTGACGATGTTAAATACTGACTTAAAGATTTTGGCGAAGATCTTAGCCAACCGTTTGCAGCTTGTCCTGTCTCGTCTGATTGGCCCCGAACAGACTTGTGCTGTGAAGGGCAGGACGATTCAGGATAACCTTCATATGGTACGCTTGATCTTAGAACAAGTCGACAGTGAAGCCGCGCTGATCAATTTAGATCAGTCCAAGGCCTTCGATAGGGGTTGACCATCGGTTTCTGGAGGCTGTCCTGTCGGCGGCCGGTTTCGAGCCGACTTTCGCTCCTGGATCCGACTCTTGTATGCGTCCCCGGTGCGCTGGTGGAAGTGAATGGGGTAAGGTCGGAGCCTTTCGTATTGTCTCGCTCCATTCGTCAAGGTTGTCCGCTATCGCCCTTGCTTTACGTTCTTGCGTTGGAACCATTCCTTCGCAAGTTAAAGGCGAATCCGGTCCTGCGCGGAATTTCCCTACCTGGTGCTACCACCTCGGCCAGGTATTCTGCCTATGCTGACGACGTTTCGGCTCTTGTGTCGAGCAGAGCCGAGATTGACGAAGTCAGCAAAGAAATCAGTGGGTATGAGATGGTAACAGGGGCCAGGATCAACCGCGATAAGTCTGTGGGCTTGCGGTTGGGTGCGTGGAAGGGAGTTTCTCTTCCCGGACCTTTCCCCTGGACGGATGGGCCGATCAAGATACTCGGCGTCTGGTTCGGTCCTGATCTCCAGTTGGAAATGAACTGGTCGGAGGTACAAGGGAAGGCCGAGGTCGCGGTTAATCTGTGGTCTCGGAGGAGACTTTCCCTGAAGGGAAGGGCGGAAGTATGTGTTTCACACATCTATCCGATCCTCCTCTACCGACTCTCTGTGCTTCCACTCCCGTATGCCCGGCTAATGTCATTAGTCCGGACCTTGTTCTCTTTCTTATGGAAGGGCAAGGCCCCCATGGTATCTCGCGAGGTCTGTTGCCTCCATCCCTCTGAGGGCGGTCTGGGGATGCCTAGCATTGAGATCCGTCAATATATGCTTCGCATTACCTTTTTAGACCGAATGTGTCGTGGGTCGAATGAGGAGGGTGCCTTTTGGAAAGAAGACGTCCAGAAACATTTCCCGTCCCTGAAAAGTGTGCACTCGTGCGAAGAAGAGGCCGGCCGTACACCACGTGCCGAGTGCCCTTTTATCGTGAATGTCGTCGCGCTCTGAAGCTCCTCTTACGGGCTTCGGGTGGCCTCTCCAACGCCCAGGCGTTGTCTCGCAAGGCATTATATCAAGTTTTAGTTAGGGGTCCGTACAAGATGATCTGATTGGCGAGCTCGGTCTTACGAAGCAGGAGGCTCGCTCGATATGGCCTTGGGCGCCCGGGTTGAAATGCCTCAATAACGATGAGGCATCACTCACCTGGCTGGTGATTCGTGAAGCCCTCTGGGTCGGCAAGAGACTTTGTTCAGCAGGCTTGGAGAAATATCCAAACTGTCGTCGCTGTACGGGGGAAGTCGAGACCATTGGTCACGCCTTCTTTCAGTGCAGGGCGGTAGTGCCGTTGTGCAGGTTTGTTGAAGGCCTCATGGTTCGCATGCTGCAGGGAAAGTTTTTTGTCCTGGAAGCCTGTTCTGTTTGTAGCAATGTGGTGCCGCAGATGACGAAGGCTGAACACTATGTGTTCTGTTGCTTACTAGGGGTTATGAGAGTCGTGATTTGGACGACGCGTCAGAAGGGATTCCATGAGGGCGAGAAGTTCACTTCTTCCCAACTGATCTTGTTCTTTAAGCATCAGCTTAAAGTCAAGATCAGGACGGAAAGGCGGCGGCTCACCTCATCGGAATTCAGCAAAAGGTGGGTGAATCTTGCGCGAATGTGCCGAGTAAAAGGGGCTGACCTTGAGTGGCATTTGGATGCCGGTTAGGCATTAAGGATATTGTTTTCCTGGGTTAAACCTAGGCAACCCATCCCGAAGTTAGGTTAGATTAGGTTTTTTTGCATTTTTTCCTTTAGTTTTTTTTTTCTATTATGGTAAACTTAGCTAGAGTGTAATTGCTCATTGGTCCCCCTTTTTTATTTCTGTCCCCATTTTCTTTTCCTTTAGTTTAACTCCCCATCCCTCCCTCTTTCTTAGGTGGTTAGTGATGTCAGTTCTCTGGTTGATGCGGGGCGCCTTTTTTCGTTTCGTGTGTGTGTTTTTCGTATTTGTTGTTGTGTATGAATGAGTGTGTGCCTGTGTGAATGCCTGTGGAAGAATGAGTGTGGCTTTATTTTTTTCATAAGTCCCGCATCGTTTTCGTCCGGTTAACTGATATTTCTGCCACATTCAAGAGTTTGTGGGGGTTTTATTACTAACACAAATTTTATTTAGTTTCTTGTAAATATATTTTGCCATTTTGTATATATTCATTGGGGATCATTTTTAGAAGTTGTTGTTTTTATGCCCCTCCCCCACAGACAATATTTTTGTATATAAGGGGAATATTTAGGTTTTTTCATGGAGTCAAAGAGGTATTTTGGTGTCCGTAGTAAGAAAGGTATGGATAAATGTGTTGTTTTGGTGAAAGGATTATTGTTCTGTATGATAGGGTCAGTGATTGTGGCTAGCTAAGTTTTAATTTTAGGACAAGTGATGACCGTCTTTTACCCCAACCCCTTTTTGGCCTTTGTGCCGTATTTGTACTAATGTACAATAAATAATGATATGTATTAAGTTACAACCTGCTTTATTTTTGTCTGCCAGCTGGACGCTAGTTGGAACTCTTACGCCGGTAAGTGCTTTTTATTATTGTTATTCTACATCTCCTTCCCCCATCGCGTGTGGGTAGTGGCCTTTGGGGAGGGATGAGTTCCTTTAAACCTGGCTGGTTGTGCGGAAGTAGTCTGGACAATGCCCGAGGGTTTTTGTCCGTGTTATTGTAGACGGCTGAGCAGTGTTTGATGTTATTCCAGCGTCGACTGTTTGTTGCACTGGTGTAGGGGTCTCAGGTATTGCACTAGGTCTTGGAACTGGAATTGTTGGTGTATCCAGTTTCCTGAGAAATCGGCGATTTCGTAAGGTAATTCTACCTGATCCGTCAACTCTGATACGGTATTGGTGGTTGGGGAGGGTTTCAATGACCTGACCTGTTGTGTCCCATCGACGGGTTGTTGGTCTTTGTAGTGCCACTATTTGTCCTTTTTGAAGGGGGTTTAAAGTGTGTGCTGTTCTGTTGTATCGCTCTATGAGACGAGCGTTCCGCCGGGACAAACTTATCTCACGATTTTGTGCTGCGGTTATCCAATTCGCGTGTGGCTTATAGAGTGTTGGGTGGGATGGTATGTAGTCACGTAGTCGGCGGTGGAGTAGTAGTTGAGCAGGGGATAGCCCAATGTTTTGAATGGGCGTATTCCTGTATTGGAGGATGGCTCTTGCTGCACGGTTATTATCCAATGATCCTTGGGCTCCTGTGTTGCCATTTACGATTCTCTTGGCTGTTTTGACAGCGAGCTCTGCTCGACCATTGGATTGTGGGTAACCAGCAGATGATAACCTTTGTTTAACAGCCCAGTCTTGCAAAAATTGCTTGAATGGAAGAGATGTGAAGGGTGGCCCACCATCACTGCTGAGTTCCTCAGGAGCGCCGTAGGTTTGAAATATGTCTCGGCAAATCGAAATAATCCTTGAGGCATTAGCTTCTCCGTGGCTCAAGTGGTATAGATTCAGCCAGCCCGTTAACCTGTCAGCGCATGCTAAGTAACCATGGTTTCCAACATGGAAGATGTCCATGACGATTTGCTGAAATGGCCAATCAGGAGATGGTGTCAAATTGATTGGCTCTTTTGGTTGACTCAGGGCAATTTTTGAGCAGAACGTACAACCTGCTCTAATATTACGAATTGAAGCATTCATCCCGGGCCAATAAACAGATTCATTGGCACGTGCCTTCATGCCAACTTCGCCTTGATGTGCAGAATGTAGGCTATGTAATATTTTTGCGCGTTGTGAGGTGGGGATAACAATTCTTTGATCTAAGAGCACTAACCCGTCGTCAACACTTAGGCGGTGCCTCACTTCCCAATATTCGCGGATTTCAGGTGCAGTGAGGATGCGCGTTCTTTGGAATCCGTTTTGTATTACTTCTATTAATTTTTTTTATTGCGGGTCGCTGCGTCCCGCCGTACGGATAACGTCTGCTGAGATGAGCTCCAGGTTGTCATTTGCACCGAATGTTGCTAATAAGGTTTTTGATTTGACCCAGTCATCCATGTTGTCAGACTCTATGCTGTCTGATTGAGAGGGTTCAGCAGTGAATACATTTAGGAGTGCCTGTGAGATGTCTGCTGGGTTACGAGAGACGGCATCGGAGGCTCTGTGCCATTTCCCAGGGCAGTGCTGAATGGTGAATCTGTACCTGAGGGTTTTCTCCTTTAACCTGAATAATCGGGGTTTTTGGATTTTACTAAGGTCTCTATCTCCGAATAATCCTTTTAGTGGTTCATGATCTGTAACCACTATGAGATTCAGGCAACCCATTACAAAAATCCGACATTTTTCCAATGCCCATGCAATTGCTGCTGCTTCGCCTTCAATAGGTGCATATCTGCGTTCAGCATCAATGCAGAATCTGCTACCAGCAAATATCAGGCGCCAACCTTCAGGGCAGCAAACTGGGGCTTTGTCAGTGGTGCATGAGCAATACTTCTGCAGAAGTAGGAAGCCCATTCCGTCTTTGCTCCAATCTGGGGCAAGGCAGGTTATTCTTTCTTTTTGAAATGTTGCGATGCCTTTTCGGACTAAGTCAACTATGACCTTCTTTGACTGCTGGAATGCATCCTCCAGGCTTTTATTCCATGTAAAGTGTGAGTCTCGTTTTACGAGATCACGAAATGGAAGCATGACTGGGCTTAGTGAATATGCCCAAGCGACTTGGTTGACCAGCCCAAACCATGATCTGGCATCGGTGAGTGTTTTTGGTATTGGGAAGCTCAATATTGCCTCCAGCATGGATTTAGAAGGGGTTACACCAGAAGATGTTATTTGGAGGCCCCCAAACTGCACCGTGTCTTGGCAAAATTGGAATTTTTCTCTATTTATTACGATGCCGTTTTTTGCACAATGGAGGAGAAAATCGAAGGTGTGAAAAAAGGCTCCTTCGATGTCAGAGTCATAGAGTAGGGTGTCATCCACGATTTTTTTACTTTGCGGGGATGTCTTTTATTACTTCATCATATCTTCGGGTGTAGGCATCGCCAGATGCTAGGTAACCTTGTGGCATTCTCAGGTACATGAACCTTCCCCATTCTGTGATGAAGGTGGTGAGTGGCTGGGACTCTTTATCTAAGGGGATGGAATGATATCCATCAACAGCATCCAACACTGTTTTCTTTTGTTTAGGTGGCACTTGTAGTGCTAGCTGGAATGGTGACCCTGTATGGTGTGTTTCCCGTTTGCACTGTGAATTCAGGTGTTGGTAGTCTATGGTTCTTCGTGGTTTGCCATTTTTTTTTTGCGGTAATTACCATAGTGCTACACCAATCAGCGGGCATGCCAACGGGTACTGGGGTTATGATACCCCTTTTCACATCTTCCCAAAGGGCCTGTCTTACGGGCTCTTTGAAGTGAAAAACACAGGAATTGGGTTATGTCTTGCTTTGGGGACTGCTCCTTCTTTGAGGTGTATATGTGCAGTGGGGCCAGACATCGGTGGAATTCACCATTGTTCTTGAACGCCGTTTCGGCAAATTGATTTAATAGCCAATTCTTGAGCTTATCAATGTTTTGTTCTGTTGGAAGAAAAGGGAGTTTTTTGGGGCGTGTTGGAAGTTGTCCCTCGACTTTGCATTGTTTAGGGCTCACGTCCGATTTTTTTTGTGTGTGCTTGTCGAGGGCATGTGTTGCATTGTTGTTTGGGGTAATATTGTAGTTGTTGGCTTCAGGGAAGTCTTTGGACAGTATCCCTACATCAATGCAGGCTGCTTTGCTGAAGTATAGCCGCTGAATCTTTTTGCATATGTATAGGGCTTGTTTAGTTGTTCTTCCTTGGACGATGAATTCCACGGGGAGCCAACCCTGACATACAAGCGTAAAGCCTCCCACAGCTCGGACGACTTTTCTTGATGGAATGAGGTTGTCGATAGTGAGCCCCATATTCAGAAGGTGCTTAAGTCCCCCAAGAGACATATGGTGGCCCCACTGTCAGGAAAGATTGTCATCCTAGTGCTGTGATTTCTGGGGATATTCTTAATTTGTCTGGGATCCGGTTTTGGCGAAAATGGAACAACATATGCATCAATTTCCCTTATCTGGCCTGTGTCTTTAGACGTATACGTGCCTGTCGTTTGATTGAATGTGATGTGGGCGATAAGTGTGTCCATGGCGGCTTCATTAGCCTCTAGGCTTTTCCTGACCGCTTGAGCTGGTTTCTTAGCCCGGCATACCCTCGATAGGTGATTGGGCTTCCCACAATTACTACATGTTTGTCCCCATGCTGGGCATTTTAGCCGGCGTGATTCAGTTCCTGAGGTGCCATGCTGGTGGCTGCCACAACCTAAGCAAGCCTGGTGGTTTGGTTTAACATTGCAGTTGCAATAGGTGCTGGTACGGATCGCCTCGTTGGCTTGTGGTGTACCCTTCTGTCTGCGGTATGTTGATAGCCGAGCAGCAGCTGTATCTGAAGCACTGGCCATTGAGGTTTGGTCCCGCAATGCTGATTCAAATGCCTCAGCATGACGGATATTTTGTTCAAGGGATTTAAGTGCCCCAGCTTTGGCCAGTAGGTCAGCCTGGAGTGTGTCATTTGCTATTCCACGGATGATCTGGTCCTTGATGTATATATCAGACAGGTCATGTTCACACGAGGGGCAGGTAAAGTTACAATCAACGGCTACGGCTCTGAGGCGGACAAGGTAACTTTGTATTGGCTCATCAGCATCCTGAGACATGGAGGCAAAAGCAAGGCGATGGACAATAGGACTTGACCTCTGGGTGACCAACACTTCTACCATGTCAAGTAGATTATCTGGATCAGTGGTAAAGAAGTCAGGGTGTGTGTTGATTATGGCATTTTGCACAGCCTCATCAGCACAATTGTATAGGTGAATATTAGCTTGGGAGTTTGGCATATTTGTCATCTTGGTAAAGACATCCCAGTCAATTCGGAACTTCCTGAATTGCTGTGGTGTCATCTCGAGATTGAGATGAGGAGGCTTGGCTGCTAGTGCCTGAATGCGGGTTGTCTGGGTGGTGGATTCCTTAGCCTGCTTAATGATACACAGGGCTTCTCCCATTAATGTGACTCCCAGCTCCTTAAGCATAGATCGATCCAGCATTTGAAGGCTCTCGATTGTCAGCTTCTCGTCCGCAAACCTTGTTGCATGAGTTTTGGCCGAGTCGGTGGATATGCCTGCTTCAATGAAGAAGAGTTCCCAATTTTCAGGTGTCATAAATCCTGTTCGCAGCGCCATGTCGAACAATCACGTGGTCAAGATAAACACTCAGTTGTGGAGCAAGCTGAGTGAAGAACTAATTCAACATAGAGACAGAGAGCTATTTATGGTGCAATGGAGCATCTCATTATGCTAAAGTGGGATAGTCCATTGCTTGGGCTGGGTGATTGGCTGCTGGTACCTGAGTGGAAGTATTACTATATAAATACTAGCATGATTTCTCAGTTTGCAGGATATGTATTAAGTTACAACCTGCTTTATTTTTTGTCTGCCAGCTGGACGCGAGATGAATTTGCAACAGGAATGCGGTTCTACAGAGAGCATCAAAATGAACATCCTCCTAATCTATTGAAAAGAAAGAAGGTGGAGGTCCTGGAGACGACCTTTAGGAGAAATAACTTCCAGCAGCTGCATAGTCTACTGCTTGTGAACGACGTATTTACAGGTGGTAGTTCACACTGTTAGACGACGGTCATCAGTTCGTCGGAGGACATTCGACAGAGCCAATACACATGGAGCTGAGCGATGGTACTAAAGATGTTTAGCAGGTCGGTCCTCCGACAGAGCTCTTCATTCGACACAAGACCGAACCATTGAAATGCTCCCTTGATCTTTGTCTGTCTGTCTGTCTGTCTGTCTCTCCCCCCTCTCTCTCTCTCTCTCTCTCTGTATCTATCTATCTGTGTGTTGTAGAGTACCTAGCACCCGTTCAGAACTCTACCAGATGGTCTGGCTTACAGCTTTAAATAATCTACGATTAAGGACTTCAACAGTTGATTAATAAGTTGATAGTAAGCTGATTAATATTCAGACTGATCTTATTTCGTTTGGCTATACAGCATTTGACCCTCCTCTATCCCTTGTAAGTTGTCTTGTTAATTGTTTTGTAACTTATTGTTCTGAGTGTTTTGTATGTATCCGTTAGCACCGGATACTGGCGCTGAATGAATATATTAAGCACTCATTCTTCTCTGTGTGTCATTTACTTGGACGATACAATACTGTGTGAGTTTTTCTATCTATCTATATCTCTGTTTTTGTTGCTCTGTCACTTTCTCTATTTATCTCTCCCTTTCTCTTTTAGCTTCACTCCCTTTCTATCAAACCTGATATCTTTTACTTCTGTTAAGCTTAGCACATTCGCTCTACAACGAGCTACTTCTCTCTGTCTTTCTCTTTCTCTCTCTCTCTTTGTTTCCCAATTATTTTTCTTGTTCTTGTTCTTACTCTTTCAGTACGTATCTATCGTTTACTTTCAGTTTCGTTTGCATGAGAAATCCTATACACAAATCTATTTCTCAGTATTTCTCTCTTCGCACTCTGTTTTCTTTATATCTATCTATCTATCTACCCTTGTTCACACTCTATCTATCTATCTATCTATCTATCTATCTATCTATATCTACCCTTGTTCACACTCTATCTATCTATCCTTGTTCACTATCTATCTATCTATCTATCTATCTATCTATCTATCTATCTGTTGTGGTAGGATCCACCTAATTTGCATAGTGGAGTACCGACCATATAAATATGGTTGGTACCGGGAAGAGAGGGAGGAATCAAGAGATTCAATCCAGAGACTCTGCCCGACTGCGACTAAGTCAACACATTCCCAGGAACGGTCTTCCCAAGAATATACAAAAGACTATATGTAAATATTGTGTACACTTTCTTGTTTCAATACATGTTGTTCTAAGTACATTTTGTGTTGTATTATTATTCCATGCATTAGTCAAGTTTCAACGCTATCTATCCTTGTTCACTATCTATCTATCCTTGTTCACTATCTATCTATCTATCTATCTATCTATCTATCTATCTATCTATCTACCCTTGTTCACTATCTATCTACCCATTTATCTATCTATCTACCCTTGTTCACTATCTATCTATCTATCTATCTATCTATCTATCTATCTATCTCTCCTGGTCTTTTCTTGCTTTAATCTCCTTCCCTTCTTTTTCTTTTCATGTCCTTTCTATCACTATCTCTGTCTCCTCCCTCTCACCCATTACTCACTACCCTAATTATTTTCCTTTTTCTTTTTCGTACTCTTTCAATGCGTATCTATCATTCAGTTTCCTTTGCATGAGAAATCCTATACGCACCTCTCCCCTCCCCCCATATCTCTGTCTGTCTGTCTCTCTCTCCCTCTCCCTCTTAGTCGTGTTTTGAATGCTTGATATTATCGTAATTTATTATTCTCTTTTTCTCTAAATTTCGCCTCTCATCTCTTTGATCTTGACTTTCTATTTCGACTTTCTTCCCCTTCTTTCCCGGTAGAGTATTTACATGGATTATGCGAAATACGTTTTATTTTATCTGCTAAACAACGTTCAAGAGCCACTCAAAGGAAGTGACATTACAAGTTCTGGTGGCGCACTGTTTTGTGAGCTAGTGTTAACAGGGTTCTCCTGGTTGATCATCTGCAGCTATACCCCATGGATGAAAATGAACGCTGAACTGACCTGGTGTATTTGAATCTGGTAATTTCTCTAATTTTCTTTTTTATATTTAATTTTTTATTAATGTTCACTCAAGACCCAAGAGCCACTCGAGGTAGAAGGTTCCTGAAGGATTTTTTATGAGCAATAAGAGTAAGAGGTAGAAATCAGATAATGTGTTCAAGTATGTGCTATGTAGTGAGACAGTCCCGCCCACAAAAAGATGTATGCATTGACAAATAGCAATACACTAGCTTCAATATTATACACCTGCTGATAGGATAGCGTCCTTCGAAGTTACTCAAATATTTTGATCCCTGATTATCAGACGGATAACGCTAAAATCAAGAAAACCATTACCTCCGGCACCTATATCCCATGGATTTAAATGAACGCTGAACTGACCGGGTAATTTTTATAATTTTCTGTTTTCATATATTTTTTTTTTTAGTAATGTTAACTTCCATAAATGGCCCAAGAGCCACTCGAGGTAGAATGTTCCTGAAGGAGTTTTTTTTTTTTTTTCCTGACTGGTAAGAGTAAGAGATTGAAATCGGATAGTGTGTTTCAGGTAAACACTAGGCAGTGAGACAGTCACGCTCACAAGATGCATGCATGAAAAATCTGAATGGAATTGTTTGGTAACAGTACCCTAGATCAAAGCATCGAGAAGTTTCATTGGAATCTACTCACAGTCAAATGCCCGTTCACAAAATGGCAGTATAATAGCCCCAATTTTAAACACCAGCTGATAGGATAGCCTCCCTCGAAGTTACACAAAGACTCAAATAATTGACTATGAGGCGGATAACGCCAAAATCCCGAAGAATTTCACCTCCAACACCTTTAATGAAGGAACAAATAATGCAAAAAACAAGATACGGCCATCTTACTTCAGAGTGTACATGCCTCGTCTACCCAGAAACAATATCTTTACTCTCTCTCTATTCTCTCTCTCTCTCTCTCTCTCTCTCTCTCTCTCTCTCGTACCCATTTACTGTCTTTTTTTTTTTTTCTGTTTACATTCTCTTTTTTCACCAATTGTTCCCGTGTCTGTTCACCATCTTTTTTTCCTTGCTTCTCATTCCATTGGTACTTTAGATTGATAGGCAAGGATCTGTAGTGAGCCCCGATGAAAAACAGACTTTAAATTAAAATAATGCATTTGTACTTTCCTTAAAAATTCTTATCTCTTTCTTTCTTTATTCATTTATTTTTTTTTTCTCTCTCTCTCTCTCTCTTTCTCTCTCTCTCTCTCTCTCTCTCTCTCTCTCTCTCTCAAAGATATAGATAAATAGCGGGTATCGGTATCTTCTCGTCTCTTTGTGCTTCATTAGTATTCCATGCCTGCAGTCTTCCGTGGGCGGAACAGGAAGTGAAACTGAATAAAAAAATCCCCTCCTCCCCGATTTTCCAAAAACACATAAAATCCGGACACGCATTTGCGTCGAGTGTTGTTATTTTTTAGCTTTTATTTATCGGAACGACCGCCAAAGCTTCAAAGATGCGTTCAATGCGACACTGCCTCCCGAAATTCAATTGAGCGATCAAGTTATCTTCCTTTTTTTTACATTGGAGCGCTTTGAAATTGGCCAATCTAATAAAATACTCTCCTTTTCAACTTGGGGAAATTGATTTAAATAGGGAGAAAACAATGAAATTCTCTTTTCCTATAACAGTTCGATTACATAAATTATACGAAAACTACAGGTCACATATAAAATTAATTTTCTCAGTGCATTGATCTACCATTGGATATACTTGCCTCACTATTCGTCTTTTAGTTTCAGTGTAAAAATATTTTTAAAATATATATTGGCTTCTATAAGAATTCTTCTTGTGAACACTATTTACATTATTCGGACTATTTTATTTTACTCCATCAGTGAAATTTTATTGTGTTTGATCATTCCAACTGCCTGTTTCTTCGAATTTTTTCATTCAAATGGTTGAACTATGTTTTAAATATGAAGCAACAAAAATGTCAGTAGCATAGGAATAAATAAATTTAACAAATTTATATCAGAAATATTAAAAAGATATATTCTAAATATAAATAAAATATAATGAAACTTGAAAAATAACATTTTTATAAATGTTGAGTTAAAATTTTACTATTATTATAAGAGTCAAATGACAAATCGATTTGTATTTGGTTTGATTCATGAAAAGATGATCGAGTATTTTTGATTTAAAAGAACATATATTTTTCGTTTTTGGTTGAATTTGATTTTCTGGATGTACTTTTTAGGATTTTTAATATTGATATTTTATTTTATATATAAGGGACAAAGACAAAAATTATTGGTATTTTTTTTATTTTGGCCCCGAACTAACCTGATGTCACGCTGGCATCAGAAACTGACCCGGTGAGACCTCTTTAATGAGAAAATGAAGGTGCTGCCCAAGGGTTTTGGCTCTGGGGAACACAAACTCTCTCCTTTTAATATGAGAGCCCCATAGGTCCTAGTTACTAACAGGAATTTATAACCACGCCTCAGACATTTATTGAACACAATAAAACTCCCCTGCCATTTTAAATTTAAAATAATTAAAGTTAAATTGAATCGGCCAAAGTTATGTAAACAAAATAAAAAATTCACCTTTTCCTTTGTTCACTTTTTTTTTTTAGTTTTTCTTGAATTTAAATCATTATCCGGTTTAAGAAAATGTCTTTGTACAAAATTACAATCAACATCCACCTTTTTTACTTAACTATTTTTTCCGAAGTAATTAACAATTTTTATGTCAAAATATTTTCTTTCGTTGTTGTTAAAATAAAGTTTGGAAATCCACCAATTTTTTTTTTACCATTGATTCAATTGCGATAAACGCCCAGCTTACGGACAAATTAAATAACATTTATCAGCAGAAAATTCTCAGGCAGTAATAAAACATCTGTAAAATTTTATTAACTTTAAAAGGTATAAAATAAGCGAATTCAAATATTTAAAATGTTATATAAATATTTTGTTAATGAATCATTTACAAATCATATTTTAGCTTTGTAGTTTTTCTGCGGATTGTTTTTTACTGTGATAAAAAGATATAATCGCGTTGACAACCCCGCGAATATGGCTATAAACAAATGATTTATTCCGGTTTTAGTGATTAGAGATTTTTCTTATCTGTCTTCTTACGGATTAAAAATATCAATATTAAAGTTCCAATTTGCTTACATTCATCATTATGGATATTACTTTTATGTTTGATTTCTCAAATTTATATCTTTAGGTAAGTATATTTTTAATTACAAAAAGTTTTTGTCCACTTATTTTTATAATTGGCGCGTTATTTCATTAGAATGAACACCTTGTTATTTCAATTTCAAATAAGGCTTATCTTAAATTGCGTAAAATGATGTTCAATCGGGACTATAAGTGAAGTAAAGATCTTTTGACAATAATAATTTCATAAAACGTCAACATAAAACTTCGCCTAGCTAGACTTATCCAATTTTTGTTGTTGAGGACCCTTAAGTTTTAGCATTTCAAACAATTTTTTATTCCTTTTAAATTGTGTGATTTTTTAAAAATTTCTTTTAGCTGACAAATAGCAGATTTATTTTATTTTATTTTATTTTTTTTGTGTGGTAAATAATAATAATGATAATATATCAAATTCTTTTTGTTTTGAAATACGAGCATTTGCAATAAAAAAATAAAATAACGCTTTTTTATGCACTTTAATTTATTTAAACTATATTTTAAAAAAATGAAATTAATAAACTCACTTTGAACGGCAGAGTTTTTTTATTTTATGATGTTATTATTGTTATATCAAATACAAAAAACGTGATTGGACCATTTATTAACTTTTCTTATTTTTATTTTATCATTTAAAAAATGTCCAATTATATTTCATCTTTTTACACGGAAATGAAAAAAAATGTTGAAATAAAATTACCCATTGATCATTTATTTTCAGGAAATTCTACTAGCAGGCCCTATTTTTAAAATTTTAAACGCCTGATTCAAGAAATTAAAAGAAGTGAGTGCTTAGAATATGAGGCCAAAGTTGAAAAAAAGTACGGCATTAAGGGAGGTAATTCAGTTTTGGTTTTGCAAAGTTGTTTGAAATGTTGAATAACAGTACCCGGAGGTGATTATCTCTCCTCTCATTTATTATTCACGACGATTAATGTTTATTATTCTTCAGGAGTATGAGACTAGTTTAAAAAAATGTAGGAAGTATAAAGTGGGTAATTCAGTGGTATGTAAAAAATCATTCAGAAACATTAAACCAAATTTAACAACACTGTGGATCTTAACTTAGTTATGAGTGTGTCCCAACTAATAAGTTTTTTGAGATAATAGCTGTCTTTAGACGATTTTTAACTTTGAGTTGAGAGCTAAAATAAAAAATTGGGCTATTGAGAATTCAGACTTCAATTGCCACTAGTTGACACAGCATATGCCACAGTGGATCACCAACATCTGCCCAATATCCCGTGTCTCCTCGTTCACTTTAAGCAGTTAGCCTGCAGGAAGCATTTGGTGTTGTTATTAGCAGCTTGCAGTTATTTTCCAAAATTTTATTTTTCCAACTATAGGTCTGAAGAAAGTAAGTATGAAGGACAGTGCTGAGAAGAAGAAGCAGATGATGTGCATTGAATTAAAGAAAGAAATTACTGAAAAACATGATCCAAGGCGTGCATGTAGTCAACTTGTGGCAAATCAATGCGGACGAGCACATATGATCTGCACCATGCTGAAACAGAAGAAGTTGATAAAAGGCTATAACGCTAGTCACAGGTGTTAAAATAATTTCTAAAACAGCTGACATCTATCCATGAAAATATAGAAAAGCGCTGATGGTGTGATTGATGGAGAAGTAGCTTGCAGGAGATACCAATGATGGAGGCTTATAATCTCATGAGAAGGCACAAGCTATTCGTTGATTTGTTGCAGCAGACTATTGGCACTTTAACAGATGGGGATCGAGTGAGGAGCTTAAAACCAGTCAGGGCTGGTTCAAGCAACTATAAAAAAGGACTAGCATTCATTCCATTGTCAAGCATGAGATGACTGGAGATATGAAGGCAGCTGAGTATTACCCCAAAACTTTTGCCTCGAATTATAGCAGCGGAGGATACATACCCCAGCAAGTCTTCAACTGTGATGAGACAGGGCTTTTTTAGAAGACAATGCCAAAGAGGACTTATATAACAGCAGGAGAATTGGATGCCAGACCTCAAGTCCATGAAGAATACCTAACCTTTTGCACTGTGTGTCAATACAAGCGGCGACTACCAAAGATTAAGCCACCGCTTGTTTATCATTAAAAACCGCAGGCCCTTTAAGTCACATAAGATTCTGAAAGAAAAAACTGCATAGAAGTAATATGGAGGGAAAACTTGAGATCGTGTCACCAGGCAGTTCTTTGTGTGGAGTTGGTTGTGTAAGAAATATCTCAGGAAAATAATCTGTCCTGCAAAGCCCTTCTCGCCCTGACAATGCATCTGCTCACCTACCAAACCTTGAAATTTGACATCCTTGAAGAATTTATAAAAGGTTCTCTACCTTCATCCAACACCAGGCTATTGTCCTATTAAAGTGTTGGTGTTAGAAAAGTTGAATTTATTTTTTAAAAAAAATGCTTTGTGTTTTAGTAACAACAATGCATTCTGTCTTCTTACAGTTGATGTTTAATCATTTCTTCTTGATTTCCTTCATTACCAGGGAGTTTTTTGTAGCTTTCTTTCTGTAGTGATATGTAGATTAACTAATTAACATATCTGTATTACCCAGGCTATATATAATGACTCCAATTAGGAGGAGGAGGAACTTCATATGAGCATTTAGTAACATGAAGGTGTTAGGACTCTCCACAACACTTTCAAGTCTGCTATCAACACTGTGTCATATGCATGCCTATGTTGTTAAGATTGTGCCTGCCAATAACGATTCCTGCAAGTTTCTAATTTTCTCAGAAATGCCTCCTGTATAGGTTAAATAAGTCTGGTGAGATAATACATGTTCATCTAACACAACTTTCTATTTTTGTATAAAAGTCTGAACTCATTTTCCATCTGTATGCAGGTAGATTACTGATTTTGAAATATTATCTTCTCCTTACCATTATTTTTTTACTGCTTATGTCATAAGAGAAAAGATAACATTTTGCATTCAAATTTGAATCCGAGAATGTTCTAAAAATATTTGACAATCTTCAGAGTTGAAAAAGGGAAACTAGGTTGTGGATGTTGTGTTGACATAAATTTTTACTTAGTCCTTCTAACTCTATATTTACATAATAATTTTTGTATAAGTTGAAAAGCTTGAACATGGAAATTACATTAGTTTGGTAAATTTTGTACATCTGCAGTAGCTGGTTTGTGAAAAGATCATTTGCCATTTTAGAAAAAAAATGATGGGTCAAACTTAAGACGTATCTATATTTCAATGAAACATGTTTAAATATCAGTAATGTTTTGTACACATTTCAATTATGCATTATATCTTGGAAGTTCAATTTCATGTTAGCAAAAAAACATTACTTCATAGGATCTGTTTGATCCATTATTCTAACTGTCCTTCTCTTGTCTTGTGTTAGATTTTAAACCCCATTTTCATTGTTTCAATTTGTACTTTTTTAAACTTTATCACTGTATGTGACTTCATCTGTACAAAAAGGTTTATCCTGCCACTGAAAATTGACTGATCCCTGAACAATAGTGTGTTTGAATTTCATAGTTGTGTTGTCATGTCCCTGCTATGAAAATAACATTGAGTGAAATTAACAATAAGGATATTGCAATTGAGAGGTCTTGAAAAAGAATGCAGTAGAAAGGGAAGTAATATTAATAATGCAGATATTAATATTATTATTAATATTAGCAAAGGGCTAAAAAAGTTAAGGTGGCATAATGGATAGAAAATTGGAGAGCCAAGTTCAAATTTCAGTTGGTTTTGTTACATTCATTTACATGCAAATAATTTTGGGAAAAGTATGAAATCCATCTTGTTCCCACCAAAGTATGGAATTTAGTAGTAGGATTGCATCTGGAAAAATCATTGCTATTCTGAATAAAAATTGTTAATGTAATATTCACTTTTAAAAAGAAAAAAAATATTCTTACAATCAAAAATTTTTCAACTTTAAATAACCCAAAAGTTGATAAGCTGTAAAAATAAATCAATCAACAAATATGCTTTTTCTAAAACCTTGACGCCACTATTCCAAACACTGTTTCTCGTCGATCACTGAAGTTGAACAATGTTAAGTCTGGTCTGTACCTAGATGGATGACTGCTTGAAATACTAAGTGCTGTAGCTTTTATGCATATAGTAGTGTAATGGATAATGGCTCGAATCATAATCAGAGAGCCAAGTTCCATT
>CAHIKZ030004078.1:0-64260 GCA_903632075.3 Acanthosepion pharaonis | reverse complement strand
GGTCTGACAACATGGATGATCAATAAATCAAAACTTTATTAGCAACATTCGGTGCAAATGACAGCCTGAGCTCATCTCAAGAGACGTTGTATCTGGTACGGCGGGACGCAGCGACCGCAATATAAAAAATTAATAAGTAATACAAAACGGATTCAAAGAACGCGCATCCTCATTGCACCTGAAATCACGGAATATTGGGAAGTGAGGTACCGCCTGAGTGTTGACGACGGGTTAGCGCTCTTAGATCAAAGAATTGTTATCCCCACCTCACAACGCGCAAAAATATTACAGCCTACATTCTGCACATCATCAGGCAGAAGTTGGCATGAAGGCACGTGCCAATGAATCTGTTTATTGGCCCGGGATGAATGCTTTAATTCGTAATATTAGAGCAGGTTGTACGTTCTGCTCGTAAATTCCCTGAGTCAACCAAAAGAGCCAATCAATTTGACACCATCTCCTGATTGGCCATTTCAGCAATCGTCATGGACATCTTCCATGCGAAACCATGGTTGGCTTAGCATGCGCTGACAGGTTAACGGGCTGGCTGAATCTATACCACTGAGCCACGGGCTAATGCCTTCGTTGATTATTTCGATTTGGCTGAGACATATTTCAAACCTACAGCGGACTGGGCTGTGAACATCCTTCCCATTCAAGCAATTTTACAAGACTGGGCTGTCAAACACAGGGTTATCATCTGGGTTACCCACAATCAATGGTTGAGCAGAGCTTGCTGTCAAAACAGCCAGGAAGAATCGTAAATGGCAACACAGGAGCCCAAGGATCGTTGGATAATAACCGTGCAGCAAGAGCCATCCTCCAATACAGAATACGCCTATTCAAAACATTGGGCTATCCTGCTCAACTTCTACTCCACCGCCGACTACGTGACTACATACCATCCCACCCCACACTCTATAAGCCACACGCGAAGTGGATAACCACCAGCCCAAAATCGTGAGATAAGTCTGTCACGGCGGAACGCTCGTCTCTATAGAGAGATACAACAGAACAGCACACACTTTAAACCCCTTCAAAAAGGACAAATAGTGGCACTACAAAGACCAACAACCCGTCGATGGGACACAACAGGTCAGGTCGTTGAAATCCCTCCCCAACCACCAATACCGTATCAGAGTTGACGGATCAGGTAGAATTACCTTACGAAATCGCCGATTCTCAGGAAACTGGATACCCACCAATTCCAGTTCAAGACCTAGTAATTTACCTGAGATCCTACACCATTGCCACAAACATTCGACGCTGGGAATACCCAAACACTGCTCAGCCGTCTACAATAACACGGACAAAAAACCCTCGGGCATTGTCCAGACTACTTCCCACACAACCAGCCAGGTTTTAGGAACAAATCCCCCCAAAGGCCACTACCAACACGCGATGGGGGAAGGAGATGTAAAATAACAATACAATAAACGACACTACCGACGTAAGAGTTTCAGCTAGCGTCCAGCTGGCAGACAAAAATAAAGCAGGTTGTAACCAATACAAACCCAGGAGCAAACTAACAGAAATTAGCTAGTATTTATAGAAATACTTCCACTCAGGTACCAACAGCCAATCAAAGCCCAAACAATGGACTATCCCACTTTAGCATAATGAGATGCTCCATTGCACCATAAATAACTCTCTCTTTCTAAAAAGTTGAATTATTCTTTTACTTAACTTGCTCCACAACTAAGTGTTTATCTCTGACCACGTGATTTTTCTACAGGATAAGGTCATTTCAATGAAAGAAGAATTCAAAGGAGGATCAAATAAACAATGAAAATAAAATCCGAGTTAAATCGTTGGTAATGAGAACAAATAAATCGTGCTGAAGCCTAACAATGCGTTGACCAATTGATTCTGGAATAAAAAAAAAAGTTTGAAACAAAACAAAGAAAAATACAAGAAAAAATAAACACGAAAACAAAACAAACGAAAACCAGAAAATGTCAACGCAAAAAAAAAAAAAAAATAAGAAAAAGTTTACTAATTTAAAACAATAGTCAATCATTGATGTTTTTTAAAAAGTATCTTTGTTTTCTCTTCAAAAAGTTTTCCCAT
Organism: Acanthosepion pharaonis; assembly: GCA_903632075.3. Lineage (NCBI taxonomy): Eukaryota > Metazoa > Mollusca > Cephalopoda > Sepiida > Sepiidae > Acanthosepion > Acanthosepion pharaonis. The sequence continues at coordinate 62,190 of CAHIKZ030004078.1, read as the reverse complement.
TTTTTTCTTTTATGCAGCGTCACCTTTTTTTGAGATGCAATCTTTTTTATCATTTTCTTTTTATGTGTTTTTCTTTTCAATTGTTGGTTTTCCTTCTTTTTCAATCAAAATTATCGTCCAGAGTCTTTTTATTGCCTAATCCCCACAGTAAACTGCTGCTTGCATCATGTTCGCCTTTCTTCCTAAAGTTACTTCTTTCACTTGTCTTCCTGCTTATTTCCATGGAGGGATTTCCTGAACAGTGCCTTGTTCCATTTTTTACATAGTTCATCCTGTTCTTCTGCCCTTGTTTTCAACAAAAGGTCCCATATGTTATTTCTTTCTTCTTCTTTCCACTTTCTTTCCATTTCTTTCTTCGCTTCTTTCTCATCTCTATATCTTTAATTCTACTTGGCTTCGCAGTCATTTGCATTTTTTTCATTCCATTCAACATTTTTGGAACTTTTCTTTTTGACTGTTAATTTATTCAGATATTGCTTTCAGAGTAAATCCTTACAATATGTATCAACAAAGTCATTGAATAATATAAGGTTGCACTTAAATCTTGCCATCTGCTATGAAGTAATATTCATGGGATTCAATTCTTTTGTTAATTTGGAGAAAGAACAAACAATGTATCAATATGGAGTCTTTCTATTGTTGATTCTCATTTGGAACCTGATTATATTTATTGTTACATGATTATCGACTATAAAAGAATTTGTCTGGTATGTTCTTAAACATGCTAGTATGTCACATAAGAAACGGTTAGTTATGTTGCAAATTTTTTTTAAAGGAAATTGATGGAAAAAAAGTAAAAGAATTTAAACCCCCCCACAAGACTACTGCTTGCAATGAAGCTTTATTCAAACATTGGAATTCAATAAAATCAAGACCAAGTATACACCTGCTAACCCCAAAAATGGAAAAGGAATCAAATCTGGATTGTAAAGAATGATAAAACTCATTTTCTTATCAACATTGCTTTTTTCTCCTATATTTATATACATTATAAATTAAACTAAGTGTAAACATTTTGCCTATTAAAGGATGAAATATTTTCACAAATTTTATGTCATCCTTACAAGTCTTTCTTTTTGTCCAAATCAAGGTATTTGTTTTTGCTCATGAAAAGTCTTGTTTAAACATTATGTAAAATTCAAGATTATTTATCCTTAATGTTGAATATGTTAAAGGTATTCAAAGATTAACAATTAAAATCTCAAGTTGATGTTGAAATTGCTTCAATTTAAACATTGTTTCATTCATTGATTTATTATGAAATCTCTAAAATGTGTTTCTTCTTACATTTTTTTAACAAGGAATTTTCTAATCCAACAAAGAAAACTTTTTGGCGAACAATATTTTGTATGAACCTGGTTTCTCTGCTTCAACTAACATGTCCTGAAAAATTTTTGAAATTAGTTGAAGAAATGCAAAGTTGCCTTATACGATATACAAACCAAAATTATTCAAATTTCATAAATTGTTTAAATCATATAAAAAATTTATTTTAATTTTAATAAAAAACGACAACATTATTCTAATTTAGATGAAATAAAGATGTTTTTTTTGACTTTCAAGCCTTTTTCCAAGTTTATGGTTTCATTTGCATTATTTTGTTTATATTGAAAATTTGATATCTGTTTTCAAATAAAATGAAACATAAAATTAACCTTTAATTAGGTTGTCTATTGATTTTCTCTCTATATATATATATGAGGTCATTTAAAAGTATAAAATTATAATCCATGCATATTTCTCATATATTTTATCTTAAGTTAATAAAACATATTTCAGGTTTATATGATTTATTTTCTCTTGTATATAACCCTCAATAAATATTTTGTAGTTAAAATATTTTAACTCACTTTTTATCAACCCCCAATTCAATTCTTTGAAATATATAATTCATTTTTTTTAATTTAATCAATATCCTTCAAAAAGCAATAAAGCCACTAAAATAAAATTTTACCACATGGATGTGAAGAATATTAAAAAAAAAAAACAAATATATAATTTTACAATAAAAAAAGGGAAAGGATCTAGAGAGAAGATAATGATGGACATTGTTGCCTTTTTTTGAACATTAAAATGGACTGGAAAGCAAAAAGGCCATAATTTAGTTTTTTAAATTGAGATGTTCAAGAAAAAAACTAATTAAAATGGTTACATCTGAGGCATTTCAGCTGTACAATAAATGATACCTTTCCCCAATCTAGTACTGTAATAAATTTGTCGTTAGCTATGAGCAACAAAGAAACATAGAATGGTAGATTTCCTTTTAAATCAGATTTATCTATATAATTTGACAATGAAGAAAAAGTGAGTTTTAACAAAGATATTGTATTTATTTTTATCAGTTCTGTTATGGCAAAATAATATCTATTTGATTTCTTTCTACTTTTAACATATATATATAGTTATATAAAGTGAATTTTAATGCATTATTCAGGTTACTTGAAATTTCATTCATTTTATAACTGGAAACAACAAGTTATACTGCATTTGTATAATCTGTCAATTCTTCCATTTCAAATATATAACAAATATTTGCTGATATTTATATTTATAATATAATTAAATCCTAACAAATTATTATTTCTTTTCTTAAATATAGGTTTAATTATTTCTAGACTGACTTTAAAAATAACTATATAGCTTTATGTAAGTAATCGATGAGAGAAAATGATTTGTTGTTAATATTTTTTCTGTTTCTAAAAGTTAATCATTGAATGCAAATCATTTTTTTTATCGAAATGTTAAAAAATGAACATTGCCTAAACTGATTTGGACTATTATATGTAATTTTTCTTTTTTTTCAGGGATTAGGATTTGAATTCATTCAGGGGTTTCTATACATGAAGTTGAAGCATCATAAGTATATTTGATAAAAATTAATTTTTAAAACTATCAATTTTCTATATTTATGAGATAGATAGATAGATAGATAGATATTAGATAGATAGAATGATAGTGTTATATAAACTTGATAGTGAAAACAATGAAATAAATGGTTATAAGGTTATCTTGGAGAAAAACTTACCACTCCACTTGGAAGTTATATGATTGTTAAACCTGGGAAAACATCCTCTATCTTGGGAACAAGCTGTCTGATTGGATTTTTCCACAGTATCAAAATTAAAAATTCCAAATTTAAGATTTAAATAATTTTAGGAAAATTAATGCACTAAGTTGATCACTTTTTTGTGATCTGTAAATGATTTAGACTTCCTTGAAGATAATGATTTTTATTTTATTTAATGATGCATGTGCACAATAGTGCAAAAATTTCCACCCTTGAACAAATTTTTTTTCAATATGTGTTTAGGCATATAGCATAATGAATAGATAATGTTGAATATCAGCTTTGGAAGTTTTATTCTGCTAAACTGGTCATTGGTAATTAAACAGCCTTTTATATACCGAGTTATTGTATTTGAAATGGATGGGGATGAAAAGAGTTCATTATTATCACAATAGCCTCACTGATTTCATTTGGATTTCTCTTTGTTATGTTTTTGTCGTCTAGCTCATTGGATTCAGTTATTAATGACTGCAGATGGATATTTTTCCTTATGTGCCCTAAATTTCATACTTTTTCTGATACATAAAATTTATATTCTTTTCACAGATTTTTATAAGAAGTAGTGTTTGACTTTATTAACCCAAAGCTACAAGATATTTTTGAAATTATGACATAAGAATAAAAACAGAATATCTAGAAATGGATAGAATAATCAGTATTTAATTAAAAGATATCCATTATAATGTAATTATTTTCATTCTTTTGTAACACATTACGAGATTTGTCCTTCTGTAAAGATGTATCATTTTGAATGAATTTACAACCTAGTTTGACATCCAAAGGCCCATAAATTTCCATCTGTAAAATTTGGACATACACACACACACACACACAAACACAAAGTATATATATATAAAGGGTGTATAAAAAAAAGCAATTATATGTTCGCCAATTAGCATTAAAATTGATATGGAATTTTACTGTATTATAAAATTCATTTTTTCAGTGGGATGAAATAGAAAAATTTGTTAATTATGAAGCACGCAACTTGTCTTCTGTTTTCTTGAAATTTTAGTGCAGCCCAAAAAAAATTAAAACTGGAAAGATATTTCCATCATTTTTAAATATTTTCCATTGAATGAAAATATTTTGAAAAATTGGGTTTAAATTGTAGAAATTTATTAGTTACTCCATATATAACAGGATTTTTCATTTGGTTGGAATAGAGGGAACTGCAGGTATGGAGGATGCTGGAGCCATGTTTTGGGGTCTGATTTTACAATTTAAAGTGTCCAAAAACCGGGTTGCTATATTTCTCTTGATTTCAAATTTTGGTTTTCTATGAATAATGATAAAATTGATAACAATGTTAAGAATTTTTCCTTAATCAATGTCCAAAAAATTTTTCCAGTAGTTGAAGAGGGAAAACATTGGGTTCAATGAAGTTGCAACTTGTCTAAGGGTTTTATTGAAATTTTAAGTGCGCCCAAAACTGGGGATCAGCCACATTCCACTTTGTTTTAATTTTTTTCCATTAAATGAAATATTTTCAAAATTGGTATCAAATTGTGAAATTTATGAATTAATCCATGTCTACAAGGATTTTTCATTGGTGAATAGATAAGGTGAGGTTCGACCATGTCGAGACATGTCTGTCGTCTACTTTTGAAAATTAAAGGCATAAAAAATCGGTTTGTCGAGAATCTGAATACCATTTTTTCGTTTCTATAGAATACTTATAAAATTGATATCAAATGTTATGGATTTTTTCAATCCAGGCTTGTAAATTTTTTTTCAGTCAGTTGAATAGGGACAACGTGGGATTGATGAAGTGGCAACTTGTTAGGGGATTTGTGGGAATTTTTAGTGCAGCAAACTGGGGCATCAGTCATATTTCACTTTTTTTAATTTTTTTTTTACATTGAATGAAATATTTTAAAAATTGGTATTAAATTGTAGGATAATATTTATTAATTAATCCATGTCCGGCAAAGATTATAACATTTTGTTGAATAGAGCAAAGTGGAGGTGCAAATATGTTCCTATGTATCTTTGAAAAATTTACGTCGTCCAGAAACCGGTTTGCTTGAGGACTGTGGATTTCAACTTTTCGCGTCTATAGAATAGTTATTAAATTGATATCAAATGTTAGGGAATTACTTGCTTAATCCATGTTGAAAAAAAAAAATTTCAGTTTGGTTGAATAGGACTTGTGATAGGGGATTTGTTGAATTTTAATAAGGCCCAAAAACTGGGGATCAGTCAAATTTCAATTTTTTCATTTTCCCATTAAATGAAATATTTTAAAAATTAGAATTGAAGGCAATTTATCAATACATCCATGTATACAAGGACTTTTTTCATTTGGTTGAATCGAGCAAAGTTCAGCTTGACAATGTCACTGTTGTGTCCTTCAACAATTAAGGTGTCCGAAAACCGGTTTGCTCAATGGGTCTGCATTTCTTCAATTTTTGCTTAATCCATGTATAAAAAGAATTTTTCCAGTTGCTTAAATATGGAGAATGTGGGCATTTGATGATACGTCGACTTGTGTTAGTGAATTTGTTGGGATTTTCATGAGGCCCAAAACTGGGGATCAAAATTTTTATTCATATTGATTTTATTATTAATTATGTAGTTAGATGCGTAAGAAAGAAAAAACAATTGCAATCATTTTCATGCAAGATATATGACTTAAATCAGACATTGAAGATTGCAGTTTTAGTCGCTAGTAGTAATAGAAGCCTCAAAAAATGCTGATTTCCAAAATTTTTTTATTTGTACTATTTTATTATTGATTTTATAAAGTTACATGCATTAGAAAAGAAAAAAAATTGCGATCCTTTTCGTGCAAGACAAATGCCTTAAATCATACATCGAACATTGCAGTTTTAGCCCCCTAGTAATAGAAGCCCCAAAAAAAGCCAATTACCAAAACTTTTTATTCATATTGATTTTATTATGGATCCGAAAGTAGTTTGATTTGTAAGAAAAGAAAAAAAAAAAAAACAATTGCAAAATCCTTTTCGTGCAAGATATATGCAAAATCACACATCGAAGATAGCGGTTTTAGCTCCTAGTAGTAAGAGAAGGCTCAAAAATGCCATTTTCCAAAATTTAATTTTTATATTGATTTTATTATTGATCCTTGTGGTGTGATGGGTAAGAAAAGAAAAGCACCATTGCAACTATTTTCGTGCAAGATCTAAGCCTTAAATCAGACATCGAAGATTGAGGTTTTAGCCCCTAGTAGTATAGAAACCTCAAAATGGCGTTTTCCAAAAATTTTATTCATATTGATTTTATTATTGATTCTGATGGTTTGATACATAAGAAAAAAACAATTGCAATCCTTTTCATGCAAGTATTAAATTGTGCGGAATTTGTTTCGATTCATGCCTGTCTAGAAGGATTTTAAATTTGGCCTTTTAGAGAGCAAAGTAAAGCCTCGATGATGTCGTTGCTGTGCCCATTCAAAGTTTACGGTGTCTGTTGCTTTTGCTCGATAAGATTGCATTTGAAATTTGCCATTCTATGGAACCCCTCATAAAAAAGATATGAGATTGTGCAGAATTTCTTTGCTTAATCCATGTATGAAAAATTACTTCAGTCTATTGAGTATTCCCGGAGATGGAGGCCTTCGACGATACGGTAACTTGCGTTAGTGGAAATGTTGGTGTTTAGCTGACCGTAACTGGGGGATCACATATTTTCCACTACTTAATTTTTTTTTTTCCAGTAAGTGAAATAACTGCAAATTGGTATTAAATTGGGCTGTATGTCTCGATACATGCCTGTCTAGAAGGATTTTAAATTTTGCTTAATGGAGCAAAGTAGACATCGACCATGTAGCTTTAATGTGGCCTTTGATAGTTTACAGTGTTTGAAAACTGGTTTGCCTGATAAGATTGCATTTCAACTTTTTCCCTCTAGGAACGCTCATAAAATAGATATCAGACTGTGTGGAATTTCCTGCTTAATCCACGAGTCAAAGAATTAATTCAGTCGCTTGTTTATTTGGGAGTCATTTTTAGCAATATGGGACCTTGTGTTAGTGAATTTGTTGAATATTCATGCGGACCAAAACTGGGGGATCAATCACATTTGAAGGAAGGTATAACTTTTTTCCAGTAGATGAAATCGCTTCCAAATTGGTATTAAAGAGTTTAGGAATTTCGCTCTATCCACGTATGTTGTACAAGGATATTTCATTCCCGGATTTCTAGGGCAAAGTGCAAATCGCGTTTGACCTGTCGATGCTGTGACCGTTGGCAATTCACAAAATCCGAAAACAGAGTTGTTTGATGAGATCGCATTTTTGGCTTTTTCTATCTCGAGGGAATCGAATGAAACCATTATAACATTGTGAGGAAAATTCCTGGCTAATCCATGCGTTCAAAGAGTCGCTTGTGTAGGGTTAAAGGTCCTTCGAAAATAAAGGGGCCTTAGTTTGTCATTTGAATTTTTTTTGGAATTTTCATGTGACCAAAAAACCATTCCGGGGATCCACATTTTCGACTTTTATAACATTTTCCAGTAGATGAAATATCTTCAAAATTGGTATTAAATTTGTGAAATTTTCAGTCATTTTTTACCATGTGTGTACAGGCATTTTAAATTCACTCCCGGCTAGGGGCAAAGTGAAGCTCCGACCATGTTTGAAGCTTCAACTGGTTTCGGTTAATTTATGGTGTCCGAAAAAAAAAGGCCTGGATAAAATTGTCATTTCAACTCATTTTTTCTAGGGAAGCACTGAATGAATAGGTAAAAGATTGTGAGGAACTTACGGCAAAATCCATGAGTCAAAGGATTATTTGAGTTCAACTTTAAGGTTTAGGGGGAGGAGTGACCTTCGAAAAAAAGGGACCTTGTGTTAGTGAATTTGTTGGAATTTTTATGAAATCCGATGCGCACATTTCAATAATTACCATTCCGAAATTTCAAAGAATCCATGTATTACAGGCGTTTGTCATTCGCTTTTCTTTCGGTTAAGTGCAGGTTCGATTTGTCATTTTAGGTAGTCATTTTTTTAGCTTATCCGACGCAGTATGAGTTGTAGAATCGAATAAAACCATTCCCAGCGGGCTAGCGGCAAGAGAAATGCCTTAAATCGACGTTTGAAGTCTATAGTTTGAGTTTCCGGTTAGCGTTAAGAGGGTATCGAAAAAAAAAAGGCGATTTAGATTTGTCATTTTAGGTAGTCATTTTTTTAGCTTATCCGACGCAGTATGAGTTGTAGAATCGAATAAAACCATTCCCGGCGGGCTAAAAGAGAAATGCCTTAAATCGACGTTTGAAGGTTCAACTTTGGGTTTCGGTTAGCGTTAAGAGGGTATCGAAAAAAAAAGGCGATTTAGATTTGTCATTTTAGGTAGTCATTTTTTAGCTTATCCGAATCGAATAAAACCATTTGAAGGGCTAGCTTCAAGAGAAATGCTTAAATCGACGTTTGAAGTTAGTTTGAGTTTCGGTTAGCGTTAAGAGGTATCGAAAAAAAAAGGCGATTTAGATTTGTCATTTTAGGTAGTCATTTTTTAGCTTATCCGACGCAGTATGAGTTGTAGAATCGAATAAAACCATTCCCAGCGGGCTAGCGGCAAGAGAAAAATGCCTTAAATCGACGTTTGAAGGTTCAACTTTTTGAGTTTCCGGTTAGCGTTAAGAGGGTATCGAAAAAAAAAGGCGATTTAGATTTGTCATTTTAGGTAGTCATTTTTTTAGCTTATCCGATGCAGTATGAGTTGTAGAATCGAATAAAACCATTCCCAGCGGGCTAGCGGCAAGAGAAATGCCTTAAATCGACGTTTGAAGGTTCAACTTTGAGTTTCCGGTTAGCGTTAAGAGGGTATCGAAAAAAAAAGGCGATTTAGATTTGTCATTTTAGGTAGTCATTTTTTAGCTTATCCGACGCAGTATGAGTTGTAGAATCGAATAAAACCATTCCCGGCGGGCTAGCGGCAAGAGAAATGCCTTAAATCGACGTTTGAAGTCCATAGTTTGAGTTTCCGGTTAGCGTTAAGAGGGTATCGAAAAAAAAAAGGCGATTTAGATTTGTCATTTTAGGTAGTCATTTTTTTAGCTTATCCGACGCAGTATGAGTTGTAGAATCGAATAAAACCATTCCCGGCGGGCTAGCGGCAAGAGAAATGCCTTAAATCGACGTTTGAAGGTTCAACTTTGAGTTTCCGGTTAGCGTTAAGAGGGTATCGAAAAAAAAAAGGCGATTTAGATTTGTCATTTTAGGTAGTCATTTTTTAGCTTATCCGACGCAGTATGAGTTGTAGAATCGAATAAAACCATTCCCGGCGGGCTAGCGGCAAGAGAAATGCCTTAAATCGACGTTTGAAGGTTCAAGTTTGAGTTTCCGGTTAGCGTTAAGAGGGTATCGAAAAAAAAAGGCGATTTAGATTTGTCATTTTAGGTAGTCATTTTTTTTAGCTTATCCGACGCAGTATGAGTTGTAGAATCGAATAAAACCATTCCCGGCGGGCTAGCGGCAAGAGAAATGCCTTAAATCGACGTTTGAAGGTTCAACTTTTGAGTTTCCGGTTAGCGTTAAGAGGGTATCGAAAAAAAAAAGGCGATTTAGATTTGTCATTTTAGGTAGTCATTTTTTAGCTTATCCGATGCAGTATGAGTTGTAGAATCGAATAAAACCATTCCCGGCGGGCTAGCGGCAAGAGAAATGCCTTAAATCGACGTTTGAAGGTTCAACTTTGAGTTTCCGGTTAGCGTTAAGAGGGTATCGAAAAAAAAAGGCGATTTAGATTTGTCATTTTAGGTAGTCATTTTTTAGCTTATCCGACGCAGTATGAGTTGTAGAATCGAATAAAACCATTCCCGGCGGGCTAGCGGCAAGAGAAATGCCTTAAATCGACGTTTGAAGGTTCAACTTTGAGTTTCCGGTTAGCGTTAAGAGGGTATCGAAAAAAAAAAAGGCGATTTAGATTTGTCATTTTAGGTAGTCATTTTTTTAGCTTATCCGATGCAGTATGAGTTGTAGAATCGAATAAAACCATTCCCGGCGGGCTAGCGGCAAGAGAAATGCCTTAAATCGACGTTTGAAGGTTCAACTTTGAGTTTCCGGTTAGCGTTAAGAGGGTATCGAAAAAAAAAAAAACGGCGATTTAGATTTGTCATTTTAGGTAGTCATTTTTTTAGCTTATCCGACGCAGTATGAGTTGTAGAATCGAATAAAACCATTCCCGGCGGGCTAGCGGCAAGAGAAATGCCTTAAATCGACGTTTGAAGGTTCAACTTTGAGTTTCCGGTTAGCGTTAAGAGGGTATCGAAAAAAAAAAAGATTTAGATTTGTCATTTTAGGTAGTCATTTTTTTAGCTTATCCGACGCAGTATGAGTTGTAGAATCGAATAAAACCATTCCCGGCGGGCTAGCGGCAAGAGAAATGCCTTAAATCGACGTTTGAAGGTTCAACTTTGAGTTTCCGGTTAGCGTTAAGAGGGTATCGAAAAAAAAAAAAGGCGATTTAGATTTGTCATTTTAGGTAGTCATTTTTTAGCTTATCCGACGCAGTATGAGTTGTAGAATCGAATAAAACCATTCCCGGCGGGCTAGCGGCAAGAGAAATGCCTTAAATCGACGTTTGAAGGTTCAACTTTGAGTTTCCGGTTAGCGTTAAGAGGGTATCGAAAAAAAAAGGCGATTTAGATTTGTCATTTTAGGTAGTCATTTTTTTTTAGCTTATCCGACGCAGTATGAGTTGTAGAATCGAATAAAACCATTCCCAGCGGGCTAGCGGCAAGAGAAATGCCTTAAATCGACGTTTGAAGTTCAACTTTGAGTTTCCGGTTAGCGTTAAGAGGGTATCGAAAAAAAAAGGCGATTTAGATTTGTCATTTTAGGTAGTCATTTTTTTTAGCTTATCCGATGCAGTATGAGTTGTAGAATCGAATAAAACCATTCCCGGCGGGCTAGCGGCAAGAGAAATGCCTTAAATCGACGTTTGAAGGTTCAACTTTGAGTTTCCGGTTAGCGTTAAGAGGGTATCGAAAAAAAAAAGGCGATTTAGATTTGTCATTTTAGGTAGTCATTTTTTAGCTTATCCGATGCAGTATGAGTTGTAGAATCGAATAAAACCATTCCCGGCGGGCTAGCGGCAAGAGAAATGCCTTAAATCGACGTTTGAAGGTTCAACTTTGAGTTTCCGGTTAGCGTTAAGAGGGTATCGAAAAAAAAAGCGATTTAGATTTGTCATTTTAGGTAGTCATTTTTTAGCTTATCCGACGCAGTATGAGTTGTAGAATCGAATAAAACCATTCCCAGGCGGGCTAGCGGCAAGAGAAATGCCTTAAATCGACGTTTGAAGGTTCAACTTTGGGTTTCCGGTTAGCGTTAAGAGGGTATCGAAAAAAAAAAGGCGATTTAGATTTGTCATTTTAGGTAGTCATTTTTTAGCTTATCCGACGCAGTATGAGTTGTAGAATCGAATAAAACCATTCCCGGCGGGCTAGCGGCAAGAGAAATGCCTTAAATCGACGTTTGAAGGTTCAACTTTGAGTTTCCGGTTAGCGTTAAGAGGGTATCGAAAAAAAAAAAAGGCGATTTAGATTTGTCATTTTAGGTAGTCATTTTTTTTTAGCTTATCCGACGCAGTATGAGTTGTAGAATCGAATAAAACCATTCCCGGCGGGCTAGCGGCAAGAGAAATGCCTTAAATCGACGTTTGAAGGTTCAACTTTGAGTTTCCGGTTAGCGTTAAGAGGGTATCGAAAAAAAAAAGGCGATTTAGATTTGTCATTTTAGGTAGTCATTTTTTTAGCTTATCCGATGCAGTATGAGTTGTAGAATCGAATAAAACCATTCCCGGCGGGCTAGCGGCAAGAGAAATGCCTTAAATCGACGTTTGAAGGTTCAACTTTGAGTTTCCGGTTAGCGTTAAGAGGGTATCGAAAAAAAAAAAGGCGATTTAGATTTGTCATTTTAGGTAGTCATTTTTTAGCTTATCCGATGCAGTATGAGTTGTAGAATCGAATAAAACCATTCCCGGCGGGCTAGCGGCAAGAGAAATGCCTTAAATCGACGTTTGAAGGTTCAACTTTGAGTTTCCGGTTAGCGTTAAGAGGGTATCGAAAAAAAAAAAATGGCGATTTAGATTTGTCATTTTAGGTAGTCATTTTTTAGCTTATCCGACGCAGTATGAGTTGTAGAATCGAATAAAACCATTCCCGGCGGGCTAGCGGCAAGAGAAATGCCTTAAATCGACGTTTGAAGGTTCAACTTTGAGTTTCCGGTTAGCGTTAAGAGGGTATCGAAAAAAAAAAAAGGCGATTTAGATTTGTCATTTTAGGTAGTCATTTTTTAGCTTATCCGACGCAGTATGAGTTGTAGAATCGAATAAAACCATTCCCGGCGGGCTAGCGGCAAGAGAAATGCCTTAAATCGACGTTTGAAGGTTCAACTTTGAGTTTCCGGTTAGCGTTAAGAGGGTATCGAAAAAAAAAAGGCGATTTAGATTTGTCATTTTAGGTAGTCATTTTTTAGCTTATCCGACGCAGTATGAGTTGTAGAATCGAATAAAACCATTCCCGGCGGGCTAGCGGCAAGAGAAATGCCTTAAATCGACGTTTGAAGGTTCAACTTTGAGTTTCCGGTTAGCGTTAAGAGGGTATCGAAAAAAAAAAAGGCGATTTAGATTTGTCATTTTAGGTAGTCATTTTTTTAGCTTATCCGATGCAGTATGAGTTGTAGAATCGAATAAAACCATTCCCGGCGGGCTAGCGGCAAGAGAAATGCCTTAAATCGACGTTTGAAGTCTCTAGTTTGAGTTTCCGGTTAGCGTTAAGAGGGTATCGAAAAAAAAAGGCGATTTAGATTTGTCATTTTAGGTAGTCATTTTTTTAGCTTATCCGATGCAGTATGAGTTGTAGAATCGAATAAAACCATTCCCGGCGGGCTAGCGGCAAGAGAAATGCCTTAAATCGACGTTTGAAGGTTCAACTTTGGGTTTCCGGTTAGCGTTAAGAGGGTATCGAAAAAAAAAAAGCGATTTAGATTTGTCATTTTAGGTAGTCATTTTTTAGCTTATCCGATGCAGTATGAGTTGTAGAATCGAATAAAACCATTCCCGGCGGGCTAGCGGCAAGAGAAATGCCTTAAATCGACGTTTGAAGGTTCAACTTTGAGTTTCCGGTTAGCGTTAAGAGGGTATCGAAAAAAAAAAAGGCGATTTAGATTTGTCATTTTAGGTAGTCATTTTTTTAGCTTATCCGACGCAGTATGAGTTGTAGAATCGAATAAAACCATTCCCGGCGGGCTAGCGGCAAGAGAAATGCCTTAAATCGACGTTTGAAGGTTCAACTTTGAGTTTCCGGTTAGCGTTAAGAGGGTATCGAAAAAAAAAAGGCGATTTAGATTTGTCATTTTAGGTAGTCATTTTTTAGCTTATCCGACGCAGTATGAGTTGTAGAATCGAATAAAACCATTCCCGGCGGGCTAGCGGCAAGAGAAATGCCTTAAATCGACGTTTGAAGGTTCAACTTTGAGTTTCCGGTTAGCGTTAAGAGGGTATCGAAAAAAAAAGGCGATTTAGATTTGTCATTTTAGGTAGTCATTTTTTAGCTTATCCGACGCAGTATGAGTTGTAGAATCGAATAAAACCATTCCCGGCGGGCTAGCGGCAAGAGAAATGCCTTAAATCGACGTTTGAAGGTTCAACTTTGAGTTTCCGGTTAGCGTTAAGAGGGTATCGAAAAAAAAAGGCGATTTAGATTTGTCATTTTAGGTAGTCATTTTTTAGCTTATCCGACGCAGTATGAGTTGTAGAATCGAATAAAACCATTCCCGGCGGGCTAGCGGCAAGAGAAATGCCTTAAATCGACGTTTGAAGGTTCAACTTTGAGTTTCCGGTTAGCGTTAAGAGGGTATCGAAAAAAAAAAAAGCGATTTAGATTTGTCATTTTAGGTAGTCATTTTTTAGCTTATCCGACGCAGTATGAGTTGTAGAATCGAATAAAACCATTCCCGGCGGGCTAGCGGCAAGAGAAATGCCTTAAATCGACGTTTGAAGGTTCAACTTTGAGTTTCCGGTTAGCGTTAAGAGGGTATCGAAAAAAAAAAGGCGATTTAGATTTGTCATTTTAGGTAGTCATTTTTTAGCTTATCCGACGCAGTATGAGTTGTAGAATCGAATAAAACCATTCCCGGCGGGCTAGCGGCAAGAGAAATGCCTTAAATCGACGTTTGAAGGTTCAACTTTTTGAGTTTCCGGTTAGCGTTAAGAGGGTATCGAAAAAAAAAGGCGATTTAGATTTGTCATTTTAGGTAGTCATTTTTTAGCTTATCCGACGCAGTATGAGTTGTAGAATCGAATAAAACCATTCCCGGCGGGCTAGCGGCAAGAGAAATGCCTTAAATCGACGTTTGAAGGTTCAACTTTGAGTTTCCGGTTAGCGTTAAGAGGGTATCGAAAAAAAAAAGGCGATTTAGATTTGTCATTTTAGGTAGTCATTTTTTAGCTTATCCGACGCAGTATGAGTTGTAGAATCGAATAAAACCATTCCCGGCGGGCTAGCGGCAAGAGAAATGCCTTAAATCGACGTTTGAAGTTCAACTTTTGAGTTTCCGGTTAGCGTTAAGAGGGTATCGAAAAAAAAAAAGGCGATTTAGATTTGTCATTTTAGGTAGTCATTTTTTTTAGCTTATCCGACGCAGTATGAGTTGTAGAATCGAATAAAACCATTCCCGGCGGGCTAGCGGCAAGAGAAATGCCTTAAATCGACGTTTGAAGGTTCAACTTTGAGTTTCCGGTTAGCGTTAAGAGGGTATCGAAAAAAAAAAGGCGATTTAGATTTGTCATTTTAGGTAGTCATTTTTTTAGCTTATCCGACGCAGTATGAGTTGTAGAATCGAATAAAACCATTCCCAGCGGGCTAGCGGCAAGAGAAATGCCTTAAATCGACGTTTGAAGGTTCAACTTTGAGTTTCCGGTTAGCGTTAAGAGGGTATCGAAAAAAAAAAAAGGCGATTTAGATTTGTCATTTTAGGTAGTCATTTTTTAGCTTATCCGATGCAGTATGAGTTGTAGAATCGAATAAAACCATTCCCAGCGGGCTAGCGGCAAGAGAAATGCCTTAAATCGACGTTTGAAGGTTCAACTTTGAGTTTCCGGTTAGCGTTAAGAGGGTATCGAAAAAAAAAAGGCGATTTAGATTTGTCATTTTAGGTAGTCATTTTTTTTAGCTTATCCGACGCAGTATGAGTTGTAGAATCGAATAAAACCATTCCCGGCGGGCTAGCGGCAAGAGAAATGCCTTAAATCGACGTTTGAAGGTTCAACTTTGAGTTTCCGGTTAGCGTTAAGAGGGTATCGAAAAAAAAAAAAGGATTTAGATTTGTCATTTTAGGTAGTCATTTTTTTAGCTTATCCGACGCAGTATGAGTTGTAGAATCGAATAAAACCATTCCCGGCGGGCTAGCGGCAAGAGAAATGCCTTAAATCGACGTTTGAAGGTTCAACTTTGAGTTTCCGGTTAGCGTTAAGAGGGTATCGAAAAAAAAAGGCGATTTAGATTTGTCATTTTAGGTAGTCATTTTTTAGCTTATCCGATGCAGTATGAGTTGTAGAATCGAATAAAACCATTCCCGGCGGGCTAGCGGCAAGAGAAATGCCTTAAATCGACGTTTGAAGGTTCAACTTTGAGTTTCCGGTTAGCGTTAAGAGGGTATCGAAAAAAAAAAGGCGATTTAGATTTGTCATTTTAGGTAGTCATTTTTTAGCTTATCCGACGCAGTATGAGTTGTAGAATCGAATAAAACCATTCCCGGCGGGCTAGCGGCAAGAGAAATGCCTTAAATCGACGTTTGAAGGTTCAACTTTGAGTTTCCGGTTAGCGTTAAGAGGGTATCGAAAAAAAAAAAGCGATTTAGATTTGTCATTTTAGGTAGTCATTTTTTTTTAGCTTATCCGACGCAGTATGAGTTGTAGAATCGAATAAAACCATTCCCGGCGGGCTAGCGGCAAGAGAAATGCCTTAAATCGACGTTTGAAGTCCATAGTTTGAGTTTCCGGTTAGCGTTAAGAGGGTATCGAAAAAAAAAAAGGCGATTTAGATTTGTCATTTTAGGTAGTCATTTTTTTAGCTTATCCGACGCAGTATGAGTTGTAGAATCGAATAAAACCATTCCCGGCGGGCTAGCGGCAAGAGAAATGCCTTAAATCGACGTTTGAAGGTTCAACTTTTGAGTTTCCGGTTAGCGTTAAGAGGGTATCGAAAAAAAAAAAAAGGCGATTTAGATTTGTCATTTTAGGTAGTCATTTTTTTAGCTTATCCGATGCAGTATGAGTTGTAGAATCGAATAAAACCATTCCCGGCGGGCTAGCGGCAAGAGAAATGCCTTAAATCGACGTTTGAAGGTTCAACTTTTTGAGTTTCCGGTTAGCGTTAAGAGGGTATCGAAAAAAAAAAAAAGCGATTTAGATTTGTCATTTTAGGTAGTCATTTTTTTAGCTTATCCGACGCAGTATGAGTTGTAGAATCGAATAAAACCATTCCCGGCGGGCTAGCGGCAAGAGAAATGCCTTAAATCGACGTTTGAAGGTTCAACTTTGAGTTTCCGGTTAGCGTTAAGAGGGTATCGAAAAAAAAAGGCGATTTAGATTTGTCATTTTAGGTAGTCATTTTTTTAGCTTATCCGACGCAGTATGAGTTGTAGAATCGAATAAAACCATTCCCGGCGGGCTAGCGGCAAGAGAAATGCCTTAAATCGACGTTTGAAGGTTCAACTTTGAGTTTCCGGTTAGCGTTAAGAGGGTATCGAAAAAAAAAAAAGCGATTTAGATTTGTCATTTTAGGTAGTCATTTTTTAGCTTATCCGACGCAGTATGAGTTGTAGAATCGAATAAAACCATTCCCGGCGGGCTAGCGGCAAGAGAAATGCCTTAAATCGACGTTTGAAGGTTCAACTTTGAGTTTCCGGTTAGCGTTAAGAGGGTATCGAAAAAAAAAAAAAACCATTCCCGGCGATTTAGATTTGTCATTTTAGGTAGTCATTTTTTTAGCTTATCCGATGCAGTATGAGTTGTAGAATCGAATAAAACCATTCCAGGCGGGCTAGCGGCAAGAGAAATGCCTTAAATCGACGTTTGAAGGTTCAACTTTGGGTTTCCGGTTAGCGTTAAGAGGGTATCGAAAAAAAAAGGCGATTTAGATTTGTCATTTTAGGTAGTCATTTTTTAGCTTATCCGATGCAGTATGAGTTGTAGAATCGAATAAAACCATTCCCGGCGGGCTAGCGGCAAGAGAAATGCCTTAAATCGACGTTTGAAGGTTCAACTTTGAGTTTCCGGTTAGCGTTAAGAGGGTATCGAAAAAAAAAAGGCGATTTAGATTTGTCATTTTAGGTAGTCATTTTTTAGCTTATCCGATGCAGTATGAGTTGTAGAATCGAATAAAACCATTCCCGGCGGGCTAGCGGCAAGAGAAATGCCTTAAATCGACGTTTGAAGGTTCAACTTTGAGTTTCCGGTTAGCGTTAAGAGGGTATCGAAAAAAAAAAGGCGATTTAGATTTGTCATTTTAGGTAGTCATTTTTTTAGCTTATCCGACGCAGTATGAGTTGTAGAATCGAATAAAACCATTCCCGGCGGGCTAGCGGCAAGAGAAATGCCTTAAATCGACGTTTGAAGGTTCAACTTTGAGTTTCCGGTTAGCGTTAAGAGGGTATCGAAAAAAAAAAAGGCGATTTAGATTTGTCATTTTAGGTAGTCATTTTTTTAGCTTATCCGATGCAGTATGAGTTGTAGAATCGAATAAAACCATTCCCGGCGGGCTAGCGGCAAGAGAAATGCCTTAAATCGACGTTTGAAGGTTCAACTTTGAGTTTCCGGTTAGCGTTAAGAGGGTATCGAAAAAAAAGGCGATTTAGATTTGTCATTTTAGGTAGTCATTTTTTTAGCTTATCCGACGCAGTATGAGTTGTAGAATCGAATAAAACCATTCCCGGCGGGCTAGCGGCAAGAGAAATGCCTTAAATCGACGTTTGAAGGTTCAACTTTGAGTTTCCGGTTAGCGTTAAGAGGGTATCGAAAAAAAAGGCGATTTAGATTTGTCATTTTAGGTAGTCATTTTTTTAGCTTATCCGACGCAGTATGAGTTGTAGAATCGAATAAAACCATTCCCGGCGGGCTAGCGGCAAGAGAAATGCCTTAAATCGACGTTTGAAGGTTCAACTTTGAGTTTCCGGTTAGCGTTAAGAGGGTATCGAAAAAAAAAGGCGATTTAGATTTGTCATTTTAGGTAGTCATTTTTTTAGCTTATCCGATGCAGTATGAGTTGTAGAATCGAATAAAACCATTCCCGGCGGGCTAGCGGCAAGAGAAATGCCTTAAATCGACGTTTGAAGGTTCAACTTTGAGTTTCCGGTTAGCGTTAAGAGGGTATCGAAAAAAAAAAAAATCCGGCGATTTAGATTTGTCATTTTAGGTAGTCATTTTTTTAGCTTATCCGATGCAGTATGAGTTGTAGAATCGAATAAAACCATTCCCGGCGGGCTAGCGGCAAGAGAAATGCCTTAAATCGACGTTTGAAGGTTCAACTTTGGGTTTCCGGTTAGCGTTAAGAGGGTATCGAAAAAAAAAAAAAGGCGATTTAGATTTGTCATTTTAGGTAGTCATTTTTTTAGCTTATCCGACGCAGTATGAGTTGTAGAATCGAATAAAACCATTCCCGGCGGGCTAGCGGCAAGAGAAATGCCTTAAATCGACGTTTGAAGGTTCAACTTTGAGTTTCCGGTTAGCGTTAAGAGGGTATCGAAAAAAAAAAAGGCGATTTAGATTTGTCATTTTAGGTAGTCATTTTTAGCTTATCCGACGCAGTATGAGTTGTAGAATCGAATAAAACCATTCCCGGCGGGCTAGCGGCAAGAGAAATGCCTTAAATCGACGTTTTCCATTCATGTCTGAAGGATCTTCTTAGGGGTTTCGAAAAAAAGGCGACTTTTTGTCATTTTAGTTGCTGGAAATTTATGGTATTGTCGATGAGATTGATTTTTAATTTTTTCCTCTGTGGGAGAATCTTCATGAGATAGATGTCATATTGTGTGGATTTTAATGTTTTAAATTATGGGGTTCCAAAAAAAAGGCATTTAAATTGTCATTTAGGGAAATTTTTTTCTTATCCGTGTATGTATTTTATTTTTAAAACCATTCCCGTGATATATAACATTATTTTTTTTATTTTTCTTTTTTTTCAGATATATCAACTGTGACCTGTCCAGTAACCAATTGATGTTTGCTGATCGTTCGACTAACATCAATGGTACACTATTTTTTTGTAGTGACAAATGTTGTCATCTATATTCACTTGTATTAAATTTATCCCAATAAAAATACCAAATATGTGTGCAATGAAATATGAAAGAATGTATATTTATTTGTTTTGGTCATATATATGATCTACATGGGTGTATTTTTGTGAATGCACCATAATCCAGTGTGTACAGATTTTTGTCTGGTGGAAAAAAAAAAAAAAAAAAAAAAAAAGTGATAATGTCCTGCTTGACAAATTCTTTTTAAATGTGTCTTACATAAAATGAAGAGGTAAGATTTTGATGTCATATAAACTTTTTTTTTTTTATTACAGTTATAAGCATTTTAAATGTTATTAAAAACCTAATAGATATCTTTTTGTATTAACTGTCAGCTGGTCACCTTACAATTTTCCCAATTATAATTCCGAAGAGAATTTTTAATTATTAGTAATAAATTTGCCATGTCAATTTTTCTCTCCTCAGAAATCTTAGGGATGCTGTTACTACTAATAACATATTCTTGTGAGTCTGTTGAAAAATGACTGATCAACGCCAGAGCAAACTTTTCTAAATACTAACTATAAAGAAAAAAAAAAATAATAAACTGATTAAACCTTAATTTCAAGAAAGTTTTGTAAAAAGAAGGAAGAAAATTATTCATATCTATTTTCATGCTGTCATCTGATTTTACTGAAATATCCCCCAGCTTAATTTATTATAAGACTGGAAAATTTATAACAGTCTAAATTTCTTACAGAAATACTTAATGGCAATGGAATTTCAATATCTTTTGAGGTTAACTATTACCCTCTACATTAGATGATAAATGCTTCTTAGGGTGAAGGGCTCATAAATATAACAATATATGTAGTAATTTACTTTCTATAGATTTGAAAAGCTGTCATAGCTTAGCTGAATTTTAATTAGTTTTTATGACCATATAACACTCCATTTTTATTCCATAAATCATTAAAGTTTTGTATTGAATGACTTTATAAGGTTATTCCTGTCATAAGTACTTGCATTCTGTTAACCTATATTAATCTGTTTACCTCATCTAAGATTATATTTTAAGTACATTATTGATTTTGAAACATCTATTGAGCAACAAAATAATAATCGTTTTTTCTTTTATTTAAAAAAAATATTGTAAATATGCAATTATTATTATGTAACTGGGCTCTGTCTATTAATAATGCCACAGATTTTCAAGAATCTTATAAATCCAGTCTGATAGTTAGGACTAATTGAGGAGATTATGATCATAAAGAAAACTCATTTGTTGCAAATTTTTCATGCTGAATCATATTTTCAAATCTAGGAAAACCTAAGTTTGCAATCCTAGTGTTTAGATTGTTACAATCAATAAGTAAGCAGCAATTTGTCAGGATGATTATTTAAAAAAGAAAAATTATTCAAAGCTACTAGCATTTAATGAGTTTTTCTATACCAAGATTATATTCCACAGTCCTCCATTGATAGTGGATTCAAAGTTGCTTAACTTTTCATTTTACATCCTTCTGTCTTATCAAAATCTAGGAAAACAAATTACAAGCAGCCATAAAGATTTTCTTATTTAAACGTGTAAGTGACATATGACAAAGATAATAATAGTGTCAATTGGATTCAAAGAATATCAGGAAAAAAAAAAAAGATCCAAATTGTTTACATTCAGTTGCTTATTTAAATTTGCTATCTCTGAATTTCTGTAAGCTCATGCTAAATTTTGCTACTTATTGAATAAAATTTCAAACAAAAACTTTTACTGTACAAAAAATGAAATTTGTTGTAAATTTGATAAAATAAAGGCTCTGATAAATGGTATCTGTTTTTGAGATTTGATTAATTTTTTTATTCTTTAAATTCTATTTTTGTTATTAATGTTTTTACAAGTTACAGTTCAGTTGAAATGTTAGAGGAAATACATTAGAAGGATTTTAGATATTTATCCCTATTAAATTTACACTCTTAATTTGATCTTCCTTAAATTACTACATTCAGAATTTCATCACAAGTTTTTTTCTCTTAAAGGGAATTCTGGACAATTTTGAATATTGTGAATATTGTTATGTTAATCTAATTATCTTTTCTCTTAATCATTGTTTTCTATTCCCTACTTGTCAGTAAAAGTCATCTGATTATTGCTTCATAACAATGATGAATGTTCCTGAGATACGAACTTTTTTAATATACAAAAGTAAATCGGTGCTTGCATTATTAGAATCTTTAATAATCAAATTTTTTTTTGATTTATACTTGTTTTTTGTACTGTAATTTTGGAGGACCTGAAATAATATTTGACTTAATAAAATTTTCTAGATGAAAACTTTCTCCTAAATCTTTCATATTCTACCTCAAACTTGTTCATATCATGTATTCTTGCTACATTACAAATACTGAGATGTAAATTCATAAAGTTTTTACTCAATGGCTATTGTTTCCATTCAGGAATTTCTTGGCCATAGAAATCTTACTTTTGAGAATGGCCAAAGTTTTAGGAAATATGGTAAACATTTATAGTGTACGCAAAATAACTTTAAATATGAAAATTGCAACAAATTTAAAGAAAAAAAATAATTTGAGTAATTTTGTAGTATATACATTTGCAATATAAATTTCCTCCATAACTGAAAAATATGACATTTCCAGAATACTATTTTCCTTGAATTTCTCTTATTTATAATTTTACTAAAAAAAAAAGTTGACTTCATATTATTATTGATAGATATGTCATGAATAATGAGATGTAACAGGGGAGATTACTTTTTAAATAACTCATCAAATTAAAACAAATTTACATTACAAGGACAGTGGATAAACGTGTTGGTTAGATCCAGTAACAGGACCCAAAGAGTGTCAGTTCAATACCCAGATGAGGCAAGGAAGAACTTTCAGAGGGAAATTAACAGGAGATAACTGACACCCATTGCATGTGGAACTAGAACAGTCTACCACAGTGAGCAAAATAAAGGGTTCAGGTCAACATTCCAACCACCTGAAGAAGGCCAGAGCATTGTGATAAATGTGGTGACAATAGTCTGAATGATGTACATAATACCTCATCTCAAAGAATAGTCAATTTGAGTATCTGTCTAGATTTCTAACTGATGTAATTTTAATTTAGCTTTTACTTGATAATCAAAAGATACTAACTTGTCTCTTTCATTTTTATTTACATTGAAAGAGTTTATGAGAATGTTACTTTAACCTGAGAGGTTAACATCTACAGCAACACTTCAATTTCCTTCTGAAAAAGTTTTTACTAATAAAATGTCAACATAATTTTATGTTACAAATTGTGTTAGGAAGCCTTTTTATTTTGACAGATCTTTGCTTTGTATTTTTTACCTTGCTTCATAATTGAAATCTTATAGCAATTTTTATTAGTTTGAATGTTATAAAATGATAGTATAAAAACAAGTTACATCAGTTATTGTGTCATACAGATAATCTTTTCCAAAAGGCAAGGTATATATTAGATTATGTGACTATAGTTATTAATCATTCTGTTGAAAATGATTATTGTAACCGATTTCCTTTATTAATTCATCTTTAAGCAATTTCAAAAATTCTACAAAAAGAATCTGAAACCTGATAAGAAAGTTTATCTTCATAGCAAGGCTTTATCCTCTCATTTATAAATAATAATCTTTCTAATATTTTTAGTTTTTGACTTACAAGTTTCCTCAATTTTATTTTAAAACAATAGAATATTGTGATGATAAATGCTGAAGTACAGAAGAATAGTATTTCTGCTGACAGTGAACATATGTTAACAAGTAACTGCTTTTTGTTTTATTTCTCTGCTTGCAAACTTAATTTAGTAAAGAACTAGCAGTAGAGCCCGCCATTGCCCGGGGATGTAACATTAAGAGATAGATCAAGTATCGACCATTATAAAGACTGAAAAACAAAATTGACAAAGATTATTGTTTAAGGTTGACGGACACGCATGTCTTAATTAAATTTTTTTTTTTACGAATTGGTCAAACCCAAATTCAAACAAAAACATTGTTTACAATCGTTATGAGTATCGAAAGAATTTTATTATAAACAATTCTCTTGTAAATGGAATTTTTAAAATTCTGAATGTAAAAATAAATATCAAAAATGTGCAAGACAATTACCTTAAAATAAGTTTATAAATCGGTTGAAAATATATTTTCTACCTTTTATCTTTTAAATTTATGATTTTCACAGTTCATCTACAATAAAAGAAATTTAATATTTTGCTTAGGATTCATAATTGTTTGATTTAATAAATTTTCATCTTTTATACAAAAACCAATTTATTTGGGTTATTTTATTATCCAGTTGTTCTTTCCTTAATAATTATCATCTTCGAAATATTGTTTTTGTCTAATATCTTTTTACGTCGGCATTTTTAAATTTTTTTTCTTTTAAAAAATTAATTTCAAAGAAAATGTTTATTCATCTGCCTTAACAAATTTCAAAGGGAATTGTAAAAACGGCCCTAAAGTACGTGGAATTTTCTTTCCCTAAAGATAAAGAATTATCCGAAACTTCGTACAATCAGTAGAGATCGAATGATTATTGTTTATTGACGGACATGCATGTCTTAGTTTTTTTGTTTTTTTTACGAATTGGTCAAACTCAAAAAAAAACATTGTTTTCAATATTGTTATCAACCCATTTTAAAATTTTAAAAACAATTGTCTGAAAAATGGAATTAAAAAAATGTTTTAAAGAAAAAAAAGTGGCAAGACAATAAGAAATACTACCTGCCAAAAAAAAAAGTGGATGTTTTTTTTATCGACTGAAAAATTTCCCATATATTTAAATAAACAAAAAACAAACTGACCAAAAATCCTAAGTCACTCCACGGAATCGCTAAAACAGAGCATAGTCTGATGAAAAAGACACCAAAGTTTATGAAAACAAAATTTTATCGTCAAAATGCTTATGTTTTTATATAATAGACTAAATTTTTTAAAAATTTTTCCCTTTTTAGAATATTCTAAATTTTGATTTAAAAAACCTTGCCTTTTGGAACAAGTAGGACATCCTTAATTTTTAGGTTTTTTGTATTTACACACATTAATTTGGAAAATCTTGCAAAAATAAAAATAATTGTCATGTTAATTTGCAAAACTATTCACAGATGATCGAAATTATTATAATTTTTTTTTTTTTTAGCTGTTTTTTTTATATTTATTAACACCCCCATAACTAATTTTATGAAAAACTCTAAAAATTCGGCTTAAAAATGTAGGAAATTCGATCCAATATATAAACGTTACAGACACACACACAATCTGCATTTTATAATAAGATTTAAAAAATTAATATTAAACTATATTAATAATAATTACTATATAAACACCTTTTTGTAAAGAGAGGTTGTCACAGCTCATGTAGTAATAAGTGGACTGTATAAATCAAACATATGAATACTAAGCTTTAATTAAACATCTTTCCTAAGCCCATAACCACTGAAATGAGTTATATACGTCCAGTTGTCCCTTATACTCAATGGTACTAATATCTCTGTGTACAGTTTTTGTACCATGGATTTTAAAACTTCATCAAGCTATTTTTACCAAAGGAACCAGAGCTTATCAACTGAAAACAGATTGAAAAAAAACATTTTTAAACTGAATCCATTGCTAGGTCTGCTTATTTAAATAAATGATAAAACATTTGATTTTGGATGACTGTGTCATTCACCTTAAGATGAAAATCAAAGTAGCCTTCCTCAGTACTGAAACATGTCTTGATAGCATATTTAATAAATGCTCAGCTTTACCATTCACCTGTCCATTCTTTGAATATTGACTGCTACAGATATCATTCCTCTGCTTCAGTATCATACTGACACTGTAATCATTTACAAATATATTGGGATAAACTCCAAATGCAAGTATCAACAATTTTATTGACCTGACATATTTGCCTATCAAAATAAAACTTTCCATCTACCACCTCCCATCAATGTGCTGATCTTCTCTGTGCCTTTGCTGACAAATATTTTCATGACTAGGTAATTGTTTGGATGAACTCTTCACTATTTATCTAAAATTTAAGTATCATCCAGTACTAGATTGGTGAAATTCTTGCAAAGGTCTCATCAATTTACAGTTGAATTGGCTAGATATAACTTGGTGGCAAGTTCTATGCTTTGCAGTTTTGGCTTGTCACACATCTTGCAGTTTCTTTTCTCACTCTCTTGCTTGTGGTTCTGGTTTCCAGGCAACATTGATCTTCAAAGATTTAAATGCAACGTCAATCATTATCTACTGTCTTCTTCATTACTCTTCTGTTGTTGCTCCTTAATAATGTTTCTCTTTTTACTTATTCTTTCACTCAGTAACCCCTTTTCTTAGTGACTTTACTGCCTTGCATAGGGTGAAATGATTAAAAAAAAAAAAACTGACACTAACATCACTAATCCATATAGACAAGACACTTCTGGGGGCAAATAAATAAGGTTTTAGAATTTGTGACAGTGTTTCTTGTCTGATCCTGAATTTAAACTTGATCTCTCAATTCTGCTTTCTATGTTAAAGTAAAAAAAAGACATTATTTCATATTAAACTTTTTATATCCATCTGGCTTTAACTATTCTTGCAAAAATATTTTATTGGAAATAAATCAATCTAGTGTTTGTGTCGATAAGAATAGATAATTGTTTTTATATTTACATAATTATTTTATTAAACCCATATTTAAAAACTATTCAATCACGCTATTGAATCTTCTTACGAAACTTAAATTACAAACATTACGAACAATACATTCCACTACAAGCAACGAAAACAAATTAGACGTTTACAGAACATTTATTTCTCCAACTTCTTTAAAGCTAAAAGTTTATCAACATATTTTCAGCTTTACAGGACTTTTTATTTAAACTCTTTCAGGGAACATTTTGAGCAACAATTTTCTTCAACTTTGTGAGCTCAGTTAAAAAAAATATTTGTAGTAAAAACTTTAACCCAGTCCAAGGGAAGTAAAACTCATATCAATAATTCATGTAAAACTGTTGACATTTATAAATATTGTACCTATTATGAAAGGTTATTTTCTTGCGTTTTTTTCTCTTGTTTTTGCTTAAACATTCGTAAAGTAAAAAAGTGTGCGGGTTGATTTACGCCGTCAATACCGAAAAAGATATTTCAACGGCGGCACTGTTTGGTTTCAGTGAGAGAAACAAAGAGAAAAGAGGCAATAATGCTCTCATGTGTTTAACATCTGTTATGTATCATGTTAATTTTTTGTGCCATGTGAGTAACAGTGAATAAAAAGAAAAAGAAAATGTACTGCAGCAACCTATCGGGAGATTAAATCCTGCTGGTTAGTAACTGCATGCAAGACGCTTTATTGAAATGTGATTAGTCTCTATAAATAGTTACAAGTGAATTATTAAGTCTGTATCAAATCTATTTCGAGATATGAGAAATATAATGTCCATTATTGACAGATAGAATATTTGCATAGTATATCATTAAGATACGACATATGAACAACCCCAGGGCTAGACAACACTCATGCTCATAAAATTATTAAAAAAAAAAAAATCTTTTAAGGCTGATTTTCATAATTCAAAATAAAAAAATAAATGTCATATGGAAGTAGATGATTATCATATTTTAAAAGAATACCAAATTTTCATATTCTTTAATAAAAATATAATGTAAAATCAGCTGAATTTCATATTTTTAAATACAAATTAAAAAAATCTACAGTAAAATAGCAGATTTTCATATTTTTAAATACAAATTAAAAAATCTACAATAAAATAGCATATTTTCATATTTTTAAATAAAAATTAAAAATTCTACAATAAAATAGCAGATTTTCATATTTTTAAATACAAATTAAAAAATTTACAATAAAATAGCAGATTTTCATATTTTTAACAAAAATTGAGAAAAACTAGCATAAAAGTAACCAATAATAGTTTAAAATGAGTAGATTTTCCAATTTTTATACAAAAAAGTAAAAGACTTCTACTATATAATAAATGTGAATATCAGTGTGTTGCACTTTTTCCATTTTACTCCTAGAATTCGTAGCCCAATAGATACCATTTTAGAATGAG
Organism: Acanthosepion pharaonis; assembly: GCA_903632075.3. Lineage (NCBI taxonomy): Eukaryota > Metazoa > Mollusca > Cephalopoda > Sepiida > Sepiidae > Acanthosepion > Acanthosepion pharaonis. Next base: position 34,854 of record CAHIKZ030004078.1, on the reverse strand, counting down.
TCCAACTCTGTGAGCAAATTAAAAACATTCCAAGCTGGATCTAGACCTGTAATCCTGAAATTTTGGATTACCAACTTTTCATTACTCTGATTGTTTTTGGATTCCACAATCTTGGCTACTGTTAAAAACAATTAAAAATGGACAACTCTAACTTTCAACAGCTCATATTCAAATAAAAAAATAATATTCTCAAACTATAATATTTCAAAATAAAATGGTTTGTGTTTTCAACTTTACTCCTAGGGGGCCAGATCCCAACATATACAATTTTGAAATCAGGCAACTCTCTGAGCAAATTAAAAGCATTGCAGGCTAGATCCGGACGTGACATCCGGAAATTTTGGATTCGCAAACTTTCATTACCGTGATTGTTTTTGCTATTTTTTTAGTTAATTTTTGCAACAAAGTTTTTGTATGATAACAATTTTATAGCTTGGATATGAGTTAATGAATAATCAAATTTAATTGCAAAATCCAATGAAGTTACCCATGAAATAAAAAAATAATTGTTTGTATGGAAAGTAAGGTCCAATGCATATCAAATTATCTTTAAGTGGTGGCAGGAGAATTGTCATTGAACTTTTTAAAAGGTAAGATAAAATATTAATGCAATACTTAAATACAGTGATCAATTCTGGGTTCTTTTGTAGTTTATCGTTGCCTATTAGATCTACTCCTCGCTTTCTATTGTGATGAAGGACCAATTAAGAACCCTTTGCAGGAGCTAGCTTAAATGCTGCCTGATAGGATGGCTTTTAAGCTATTTATATATGAAAATATAAAGATATAGTGTAAAAGCTCTATATTTATCTACTTTTATAGAAAAAAAGGAAAATCAACAGCTTTTTACAAAGATTTCTACATTTTATATAAAATTGTAAAATCTAGTATTTTACACTATATACTTACTTTTCTACAGAGGAAATTCAGTTAATTTTATACCTTATTTGTATATTTTGGTATGAAAATAGGAATTATAGACTATATTTCTTTTACATATTTTGAATTGGAAAATCAGCTATTTTACAGAAGAATCACTTATTATACACTTTTATTTTTGTATAAAAATAGGAAGATAATTTGCATGAGATTTTTATTATATAAAAATATAAACATCAGCTCCTTGTATGCAAGGTCATTAATTTTTGTTATAAAAATAGGAATAATATATTTGACTTCTCATTTTGACTCCAAGACCAGCTACTTTTACATGCATATTTTTTGTATGAAAATAGGGAAAATATATTATAACTTTTGTTTTTATGGGTCTGTCTATATTTCTGAGATGAGGTATTATGTACAGTATTTACATTAGTCGGACTATTGTCCTCATCTTTGTCGCCATATTTGTCACAACGTTTCGGTCGTTGTACGCTTCGGCCTTCTTCAGGTGGTTGGAATTTCGAACTGAACCCTTTATTTCGCTCACTGGGGTAGACTGTTCTAGTTCTAGTTCCACGCGCCATGTTTGATGGATGTCAGTTATCAGTTATCTCCTGTTAATTTTCCCTCTGAAAGTTCTCCACTACCTTAACCAGGTATTGAACTCATACTCTTTGGGTCTGTCACTGGATCTAACCAACGCCTTTATCCACTGTGCCATGTGTCCTTGAGTCTACCCCAGTGAGCGAAATAAAGGGTTCAGTTCGAAATTCCAACCACCTGAAGAAGGCTGGAGCGTACAACGGCCGAAACGTTGTGACAAATATGGCGACAAAGATGAGGACAATAGTCCGACTAATGTAAATACTGTTTTGTTTTTATATAAAAATAAAAAAGAGCTTTTTTAATTTTTATATAAAAATAGGAAAATCAATTACTTTTACTCAAGATTCAGACATTTTTATACAAATAGTGGAAAATGTGAAACTTTTACAGTATATTTTCCATTTTTATATAAAAATAGAAGAATCAGCCATTTTTACATGATTTTTCCATTTTGTCTACAAATACTTCAATCTACTATTATTGTAGAGTATTAATCCTCTCTACTACTGTAGCAATGGACTATTTCGACTTATAACTACAGCTAGTAGCCACATTAGTGTAGAATTTGACGAGTTGATTTACTCAAGTTTTTCCATTCTCTATATGAGTATTTAATAAAGCTCTTGTTTTTACTTAGCTGCTCTTCTGTTCCTTCACTGCTCTAAGTATGACTTTCCTAATTCTGAACTATTTTGAACAAAGACAAAACTTCCACAACTGCAATGATTTTCCTATTTTTATTCAATTTTGTATAAAAATAGGAAAATCATTTAAAATATATTTTAATCTTTTTATAACAAAGTAGGATAACAGCTACATTTACACATGATTTTTACTTTTTTGTATAAAGATAGGAAAATTCACTAATTTGACACCATGTTTTCTTTCTTATATAAAAGTAAGAAAATTAACTACTTTTATTCAAGATTTTTTATTTTTTTATAAAAATAGGAAGATCCAGAGTTTTACTTTCTTTTATAAAAATAGGTAAAGCCACTGCTTTCACACTAGATTTAAATATTTTATATGAAAATAGAAAATTCAGTTATTTTACACATTATTCTTACATTTTGTATAAAAATAGCTAAAGTTACTACAATGACACTATATTTTTACCCTTTTATAAAAAAGTAGGAAAATCAGTTTCTTTTACATGTTTTTAATATTTAAGTAAAATAAGTAAACCAACTTTTATACAATATTTTAACATTTTATATAAAAATAAGAAATTCAGCTATTTTAAAAATGATAAAGAAAAACTACTACTATTACATAAGATTTTTACGTTTTACATAAAATTAGTAAAATCTACTACTTCTGCATTATATTTTTATGTTTATATTTTTTATATACTTTTACACGATTTGAACATTTTCTGTATAAAATTATGTAAATCAACTACTTTTAAAGATTTTGCATCAAAATTGTAACATCTTTTACATTATATTATTATATTTTTATGTAAAAATAGGAAAATCAGTCATTTTACACAAGATTTTACATTTTTGCTTAAAAATAGTAAAATTTGCTACTTTACATTTTAACATTTTTATAGTAAAGTCTCCTGCATTCACATTATACTTTTATGTAAAAATAGGAAAATCTTTTAAGCTACTTTTAAACATGATTTTAAAATTCTTTGTATGAAATCGTTAAATCTACTAATTTTACACTATATTTCACCTTTTTTTATATCAAAATATGGGAAATCATCTCCTTTTACAACTTTTTTGCATAAAAATAGTAAAATCTATTAAGTTTACATTATATTTTTATGTACAAATAGGAAAATTAGCTACTTTAACACATAATTTTAACATTTCTCGTATAAAGTAAATCTACTAGTTTTACACTATATTTTAACTTTCTTATATGAAAAGATGAAGATCAGCTACTTTTACACGAGATATTTACTTTTTTTGCATGAAAATTGAAAAATCTACATTTACAATATACTTTAATATTTTTAAGTAAAAACTGGAAAATCAATTATTTTTACACATGAATTTAATAGTTTTTTTTTATGTAAAAAGAGAAAAGTAAGCTAATTTAACAAGATTTTACATTTTTTTTACTGACCAAAAGTAAAATCTAATCCTTTTATATTAAATGTTTATATTTCCATGTAAAAATGGGAAAATCAGCTGCATTTATACATATCTTTTTTTACTTTTCTGTATAAAAATAGGTAAATCTATTACTTTATATTATATCTTTATTTATATAAAAATAGGAAAGTCTTGTATTTTACAATATTTTAAACTTTTTGTATAAAAATATACAAATCTACTTTTACTGTATGCTAGTAGCATGGCCTGGCGTTGCCCGTGCTTGATTAAAAAATCGTACGACTCATACAGCAACCCCTATCACTTTACTTAAAATATTTTTGCCCTTCCTTGCCTTTAAAGGAGTGCCCTTTGCCGTGCTGATGTTGCTACATGCCTTACTTCTTGCCTATCTCACGTGAATTTTTTTCTATGCTCTATAAACATTAAACATTAAATCTGTCACGAAAAAAAGACTAAAGAAAATGAACACAAAATGATCAGCTTTAAAAAAGGATTCATAACTGGAAGAACTGAATGAAAAAAAATTTTTCCCCACTTTAACGTTCGTGTCAGTCAGCTGGCCAATAGAATCTTCCTGCCTATTCGTTGCAGCCAGTGATAGGCTCTCACTCTGGCCAGTAGAAAATGACCACAAACTACATGAATGAAAACTGCCATAGAAGCATGAAAAAACCGATTATTTCCACTATCGATGGGAGTTGGGAAATGCCAAGTCAGTCTGGGCCTTCCCGCTAACTTGGAGCATGTGCATGTAAATTTTGGTGCAAATCCGTCGAAAATTGCGGCCGTGCATTCGTTACCCACACACATCCTGCCTTTTATATATATATATTAGTATTGGGCACTTTTTTAAAATTATTTTAGCTGTTGGTAGAGAGAGCTTTATCATTGATTGTGGTAGATGCTATTTTCAGTACCCTAATTATTTTATATTCAATGTTTTGGGATTTTTTTTAAGCATTTCACCCCAAGCAAGTCAGAAGTGCCATTATCACACAGGGGGTTATGGAGTGAAAATGAGAGAAATGTGTGAGTGTAGGGGGGGTGAAGAAAGGAAAAAAGAACAGGTATCAACGCAACAAAACATGGTGACTGAGGTTGCATTTAGGTTTTTGATGATTGTAGTTATTAGGGAAGCAAGTGAGAGGAATGGAGTTCCAATATGGAGAAGGTTGAGGAAAGAAACTCTTAGAAGGGCAGTTACATTTAACTATTTCAACAGTAAAAATTTGGGACCTAGATGCCAATCTAGTAGTACACTTAAATTCATGTAGTCAGGCCACCAGGGGAAAAAATGCTTATCAGTGCAGTAGCCATGAAAATATTTGTAGAAAAGACAGAGGGAAGCCACATCACGTCTGTGAGAAAACGGTTGAAGTCAAGAAGCTAATTCAGTACCGATTACATTACAGATCCTACTTTAGATATTTTTGAGAATATTGCAGTAAGGGAAGGTAGGGGAAAATTTTATGGATAAAACTTTAACTGCGCAACCAGTAATAAAAATCACAGAAATGCAATCTATGTTGTTTGAACATCATTTAATAGTAATAAATATATATATATATATATATATATATATATATATATATATATATATATATAATTTATATATTAATGCGCAGTAATAATAGTAATAAAAGTAATAAACAGATACACACATATACAATACACACAAACTTAGTTACAAACCTAATACATATTTTTCAGTGTTTGATGCAAAATAAATGTCTATTTTTAAGACTATATAAACTTATTATTTTTTTCTTCCAGGCATAGTTTGCATCTGTTTATATATATATACATATTTAAAAATATATAAATTACGATCAAATATTGATAGGAATGCAAGAGAATGATAGGATAAGGGACAAATAGGAAATCTTTATAAATCTGACATGCTTTACTTTTATTAACACGAGATGGGGAGGTTTATTTTCCACAAGGGTCGGACAGGTGAAGGTGAGAGGGGTAGCACGTCGCAGCATTTACTCGTTCCCCCACAAGAATGAGATATGACACAAGGTCGGATTAATGTGGGGGACCCGAGCGCGTACACTCGGGCAGGGACAAAATTCCCCTCTCTTGGAAGAAATCGGCTGTGTTTATGGCAGCTGATGTTAGCATCATAGCTGGTTGGCAATATCTTTTGGTTGATGACTAAACATTAACTTCCGCATTTTGACTGTACACATGGGTTTCATTTGGACACCAGGTGTATTTAAAGTAGTTTCCGGTTATTATTTTTAGTTAGGAGGACTTGTATATGCTTAGGTTTCATTTGTTTACTTTTTGTGTATCGTTCTCTGAAAAAAAAAAAAAAAAGTAACGCTGAGTCACCGGAAGTTAATGGCATTCGTTCTGTTTTCCGCAGTGACGCTTTCAGACGTTTGAGTAGCCGGCAGTAACTTCCGGCCGGGTGCGATACACTTAACCGTGCTTTCAAACTGATTTCGTGCAAAAACAATAGAATAGTGTTTTTCCAATTTTTGGCGCTGTCAGAACCACCGCCGGGTAATTTTACGTAGTCCGGTGAAGTTTTGTTGAAATCGGTTGAAAAATGTAGGAAATACGATCCCATATATAAACGTACAGGCACACACAAACAACCAACCTGGGTTTTATAAAAAGTAAAACTCGATAACTCGATATTAATAAGTATAACTCGATATGAGTTTTCCCCCTTTCATTAATCCCTCATAATCGTGTTTTCAAATTGATTATGTGCAAAAACAATTGTGTTTTTCCAATTTTTGGCGCCGTCAGAACCACCGCAAGGTAATTTTACGTAGTTCGGTGAAGTTTTGTTGAAATCGGTTGAAAAATGTAGGAAACTTTTCTCTATATTTGTAGTTTAACTTTTTTGTATAAAAATAGGAAAATGAGTCATTTTATGCAATTTTTTTTCCTTTTTTATATATCAATATATAATAATGAGCTAATTTTACAAAAGATTTTATATTTCATAGAAAATCAGAAAATTTACTATTTTTACATTATATTATAACTATTTTATAAAATATTAAATAGGAAAATTAGCTACTTTCCACAAGACTTAATTAAAATTAGGAAAGTCTACACAAAATTTTTACTTGTTTATATAAATATAGCAAATTCAGCTACTTTTAAACAATATTTTTACTTTTCTGTCTAAAAATTGGAAAATCTATTCCTTTTACACTATATTTTTTCTTTCTAATATAAAAATAGGAAAATCTACTGCTTTTACATGAGTGTATTATTATATATATATATATATATATATGTGCGTGTGTGAAATCAGCAAACTTTTCTGCCAGATTATAGTTTTTAGGAAATCAACTATTGTACAGACATTTTTATATAAAGATAAGAAAATATATGCTATAATCTTTTTCTTTTAAAGAAATTGGAAAATATGCAAACTTTACACTAGATTATTATTTCTTTATATAAAAATTGGAAAATTAGCTACTTTTACATCAGGTTTGTTTCTTTCATATAAAATAAAATCAGAATAAAAATGGAAACTACATTAAATTTTTCATAAAAAATAGGAAAAAGTTTTACACTAGATTTTTATTTTTCATATAAGAAAAACTATTTTTATGATAGATTTTTTATTCAAAAGTGTCAAAATAACCTAATTTTTCAATAGTTTCTTACAATATAGAAAATCAGCTACTTTTACTTTAGTTTTTTCCTTTTTTTATTTAAAAATATGAAAATAAGCTCCTTGATTTTTTTTATGTAGATCTTTTACAATGGATTTTTATTTTAAAAATTAAAATAATATAAAAATAATTACACTTGATTTTTGTTTTTAACTAAAAATATGAAAATCTTTCACTGAATATTTTTTACTTTTTTTATTTGAAAATATAAAATTCGGCTACTTTTAAACTTTTATTTTTACTTTTTAAATGTAAAAATGTACTTTTTATATATAATTTATTTGTATATAGATTTTTACTTTTTTAATTTCAAAATATGAAAATCTTCACATTATATTTTTCATTTAAAATATGAATATCAGTTACTTGTACACTAGATTCTTTTTTTTTTATTTAAAAATATTTTTATGCAAAATTTAAATCTTAAAGAATTTGGACTGATATTCTCTTTTCCATTGAATTTACATTTTGATTGATGCATTCTTTGGCCTTCCTCAAAAGAATAATTAACCCAGACAAATGGCTCACACGTTCTAAATCTGAGTTTTATAAACTGTGAGTAGTGGGGACAAGCATAAAGAATGCTAATTCCACAAATCAGAAAATGGTTACTTTATATTTTATGACTCAAAATATTTGAAAAGAAACATATCGATCTCTTTTAGAAGATTATTATTGTGTTGTTCAAATATAATTTCTCTTTTTTATTTCTTACAACTAGTTCTACAGTTAAAGATATCAGAACCCCCATGAGCTCAATTTTAAAGTTGAAAACTAGTAAAAAAAATGATAAACTAGGTAGGGCTGAGGTTTTTATTTGAATAAAAAAATTATATATATATATATATATATATATATATATATATATATATATATATATATATATATAAAACCAACAAAGAATATCATAAACGATCAGTTGACAGTCTTTTTATTTACCCCAACAACAAATGTAATTGAAGAGAAGATTTGATTTTAAAGTTTTGTTAAATAAATCACAAATAATAAAATTATCAAAAATCTTAAAAATTGTAGAAATCACTTATTTCTTGGTGAAAACAAAACCTTCTTGTCAAGAGTAAGCCTTCATGTTTTTTTTCCATTTTAGCTCAAATAATTGGAAGAAAATATCAGGTTCTTTACTTATTTTTCACACTACTTAAAAACAAACATTCATGTTCTCTTTTTTAATTCCCAAAATTTGTTTTTTAATTAAAATATAAAAACCATAATTGAAATAATATCAGGTCTGAAAACAAACATTCATGTTCTCTTTTGTAATTCAAAAGTTTGAAAAAAAAAAAATACTTCAAAAAGAAAAAAAAAAAACAAACTCATTTATTTCAGTCTTATCTAAGCATGTACGTAACAAGGTCATTAATATTGTTTAAATAATCAATAGATTTTGAGGCCATCTTAAATTTTAATGCTATAAGATAGTATACTTTAGTTCCTCTATGTAGAAATTAATTTTTTACATTCTTTAACCACTTGATTAAGTGGTCTTAAATAAAAGAAGATTGGAGTGGTAAAATTTCAAAAAGATTATGTTATTTGTTTTAACAAATCAAATGTTAAAAAAAAACACTAGGAAAGAATTATCTAAATATTTGTGATAGCATTTTTTTATAAATGAAAACAGTGTTTAAAATTATGCTGTGAACAAATATATTTTTCAGAGTTTTGTTTTTTTTTAATGAAAATTTAATGCAAGTCAGCTGTTCTTCTGATCAAAATACAGATTCTTTTTTTTAAGACAACTGCTTGAAACTCAAGTTGTATATAAGTTTTAATGTAAATGTTTCCTTCCTCGATTTTTGTACTGACATGTGAGTGGTAAAAAATACTTGGCAAATATTTTTTCAAAGACAAAGCTGAAAAGTCACTAATCAAATTTTCCTTTGCTGAGGATGTGAAATAATTATTGAAGGTCCATGTTTTATTGTTTGCATTTTGAATGAAGTATGCATATTGAGTCATACCAATGTTAAAACAAGTGATGAAAATGTCAGGATGGATTGAGGTCACTATATATATATATATATATATATATATATATATATATATATATATATATATATATACATTGATAAAATGTAAGACAATTGCTGCAGTCTTTGTGAAGTCATTTGTGTGACAAGTCTTAGTGTTGATTTTTTGCTATTTGTGTTGCAACAGGCTGAATCTATGTACATACATCAGCTCAGCACACTTTGTTCTCTTCATTGCTCTGGCCTTAGTTGAGTACTATCGTGACATTATCCTTGACAACAACATGGACTTTACTGATATCATTAAATTTTTCAATGAAATGCCAGAACAACACCATACCAAGCATGTGCTGAAAATTGGTCAAAAATTGGTCCTTCAGATACAGACTTTGATTGAAAATAATACTGCTTCTTCTTTCTGCTGCTGCCCACTAACCCTCTTACCAGTTGGCCATTTTTCTTTCCACCCAAGATAAACATCAATGTTTTCCAAGACATGTGCTTACCACATTAGTTGTACAGTCATTTGTTGGCTGACTACTCTTATAGAAAAAGTTAACTTCAGTTCACATAATTGTATTCCTTGTTTCATAGCTTATTAGTTTAAAAAACTAATTACAATTGAGTGGATAAAATGTTTAGGTTCTGAGATGATGATAATGAGAATGTGTGTGACTAATTTAGATTTTATCAAAACTAAACTGATCATATTGAAATGGCATTGTGACAACAATTCTTATCTCAGTATAATTTGGGAATCTGAAGCAATAACTTCATCTGTCTCTCTCTAAAGAACTGATGTATACCAAGCTTTGACACTTTTCATCAAATAGAAAATTAAGACTTATTTTTAAGTTTAATATAGTTCTTTGTAATATTTTTCTCTCCAGCCAAAATTAAGAATTTTAAATATTTAGATTTCACTTCAAATTTTATATCTTAAAATACACTAAATTAATCAATGAGTTGTCTTCCATGTTAGTTGTGACTAAATTATTTTCAGTGAACTTTGGCAATTGGTAAGAAGTAATAATAAATATGAAAAATGTATATATTGGACTTACATAATTAATTAAATTTTTATCTGCACAAAATTAATTTTTTCCTTGGTTACATTAACACCATAGTTGCAAAGTACATTAAAAATACCATTTAGGAGGTTCGTAGGAGGTTAATTAAACCAAATGAGAAAAATCATCAAGGGTTAGATTAAACAGTAACTGATGTGAGAAAGAACCAATTAAGAATCTTAATTAGAACCCATTAATGAATAATGGAAAGAGAACCAGAAAAAATAATTTTCAAACGTGAATCATCATCCCCTTGACTTTTGTAATGGTAGGGGGTGGATATGAATGCAGAAGCCACACTAACTTTTTTCCATAATGGTCTATCAACGGCAGCCATCAGCAATTCAGGTACAGTCATCATACCTGTCCATTGCTTGACATTGTCCAACCAGTTTTTGCTTTGACGCCCTTCAACTGTGCCTTGCATGATGATCTTACACAGGCTGTCGTGCTTTGTAACGTGTCCAAACCATGCCATTTTTCTCCGTTTGACAGTGGCGAGAAGAGGTTCTTGGTGTCCCACAAAACATTCAACCCTTTTCCGCAAAACCTCATTGTCCCCCCTCCCAAATAGAAAATGCCAAAGTTTTTCCTCATGCATTTGTTCTCAAACGCTTGGATCTTTTTCTCTATATTTCGGTGAGCCCATCTCCTCTAAATCCTTAGCCGACAGCCAAAACCACTAATATGATGCAGATCGCCTTCGGTTGATGCACTTGGTGGTTGAATCCATTGTCAAAGGAAAAAAAAAGTCAACCCTTTATTTTAGAAAAAAATGGTTGAAAGTTTCAACCATTTTTTTTTTATAAAAAATATCATTCACAAAAAAAAAAAAACTTAAAAATAAATAACAAAATTAGGCCTAAATTATTTTAACTAAAGAAAAAAATTACTTAACGTATGACACGGACGAAAAAAGTAAAATAAATACATAGCAAAATTGAAAATATTTAAACGTAATAAAAAAAAAAATACTTTTTAAATCTTGAAGGGATGATTTCCAAACACGACTGTTGAAACGTAGGGCCGATGAAACACAGAAGTGAAATGAATTACGATATTCAGTCACCCTCCCACTCCCCGGGGCATCATGTGGCACAAGGCCGATTATTCAATGTGGGATCTCCGAGCCCGTTGGCTCGGCCCCAAAATATGCCCATTGAACCCGTATAAACGGGTTCAGGGTCGGTTTACCTCCCCGAAAGAGAATCCGCCCTTCGGCGTAGCCTTTCGGGTTCCTCCCCGTCCGAAGACAGAGAGTTTAACCGATCAGCCGGTCAAGACTTGAACGACTAAGTAAAATGAATGAAGAATTGCCGGCAGCTGAAGACCTTTATGTCAAGGGGCTGTCCCCAAGGAAGAGACAAGCCTTGAAACACGTGACCTTTTAACCATAATATCACTTGAGAGACTGCATACCAAGAAAAAAATCAAACATCTTGACGCACAAAAAAAAAAAAAAAAAACTTTTATTATGGTAAAAAGTTTTGGTAGCGTTATTTGTATTAAGCTTTTAATTTTCGCTTAGTAAATATAGTCTTAACTTAAAAACCTAATAACCGACCCCATGGGCTGCATGAAAGAATTTTAAAACATTTCTTAAAATTAAAGAAAAAATGAAAATATATAAAAGAAAAATACAAACAATTGTAAAAATTCTTTATTCATCGAATTTTTTTTTTCTTCAGATAAATGTCCTTAAATGTATATTATTTATAAAGGCAAATAAAAGCTTATCTAATTTGGTAATTAGTTTATTGCAGTTTTTATTTTACGATTTGGAGCAGATTTTTAAAAAGTTGGCATTAGTTGAAAAAAAAAAAAAAAAAAAGTCTGCGAACTCTTTGAAATTCTATAAAATATATTTTTACCATGATTTTCTAAAAATAAAAGTTTCGAAAATAAATTAATTCATTTTTCAATAAATTCTGAAAGTTTCATTTAAATTAGACAATTATTTGATTTTTGCAATAATTTAAAAATTAATGGGTTCTCCCCCGAAATTGCTACACTAAAAATGGCGATGACCACAAGTCTTACGTTTTTAACAAAAAGAAAAAAGAAAAGTAAAACGAGATTTTTGACCTAAATTTAAAACGTGTTAGAAAGAAAAGAAAAAAAGAATGACATTAGACGGGCATACGGGAGTGGAAGCACAGAGAGTCGGTACAGGAGAATTGGATATATGTGTGAACCACATACTTCCGCCTTTCCCTTCAGGGAAAGTCTCCTCCGAGACCACAGATTAACCGCGACCTCGGCCTTCCCTTGTACCTCCGACCAATTCATTTCCAACTGGAGATCAGGACCGAACCAGACGCCGAGAATCTTGATCGGCCCATCCGTCCAGAGGAAAGGTCCGGGAAGAGAAACTCCTTTCCACGCACCCAACCGCAAGCCCACAGACTTATAGCGGTTGATCTTGGCCCCTGTCACCATCTCATACCCACTGATCTCCTTGCTGACTTCGTTAATCTCGGCTCTGCTCGACACAAGAATCGAAACGTCGTCAGCATAGGCTGAATACCTGGCCGAGGTGGAAGCACCAGGCAGCGAAATTCCGCGTAGGACCGGATTCGCCTTTAACTTGCGAAGGAAAGGTTCCAACGCAAGAACGTAAAGCATAGGCGAGAGCGGACAACCTTGACGAATGGAGCGGGACAATACGAAAGGCTTCGATCTTACCCCATTCACTTCCACAAGCGCATCGGGGGTCGCATACAAGAGTCGGATCCAGGAGCGAAAGTCGGCTCCGAAACCGGCCGCCGAAAGGACAGCCTCCAGAAATCGATGGTCAACCCTATCGAAGGCCTTGGACTGATCCAAATTGATCAGCGCGACTTCACTGTCGACTTGTTCTAAGATCAAGCGTACCATGTGAAGGTTATCCTGAATAGTCCTGCCCTTCACAGCACGTCTGTTCGGGGCCAATCAGACGAGACAGGACAAGCTGCAGACGGTTGGCTAAGATCTTCGCCAAAATCTTTAAGTCCGTATTTAACATCGTTAAAGGGCGAAAGTTCCCTAACCCATCCCCACCGTCCTTGTCCTTACGCAGGAACTTGATCACACCCCTGGTGAAGCGTTGAGGTAAAGACCCTGCTTCATCCAGTGGTTGAAAATCAGCTGCAGCAAAGGAACAAAAACGGGCGACAGCCTCAAAGTACACTTCGTAGGGAAGACCATCTAGTCCCGGAGACTTATCCAGGCCAACCTGCTTCAGCGCTTCCCAGATTTCCGACTCTGTTATGGGACCCTCGCACCTAGCCGCTTCCAGCTGCCTCAAGGCAGGGAAAGTCAGCCAAATAGGCGTCGAACTGAGCAGAGCCCAGACCGGGCTCCCTGGTGAAAAGATCCTTAAAGTAATCACGAAATGCCTCGCATATGCCCGCGTTTGTAGTTACAGTCCGCTTATCCGGCAATGTGACGCCCGCTATATGTCGCTTAGACGCGTTCCTATTCTCCTCTGCACGCAGTTCAGCGGCCATGTTCGTCGCCTCAGAAGACATTCTTTTTAGCCTAGCCCTAACTACCAGAGCTTGATCCTTCTTGATAAGCAAGGAGGCCAACTCTGCCTTAACTACGACTATGTCCCCACTAACACTGGATTTCACGGCCCGATCAACTTTTTCTTCTAAAGCCGTTTGCGCCGCTAATCTATCTAGATTCAGTCGACGACTAAAATCGGCAGCAAACGTTCTAATTTTAGATTTTAATTTGCCCCCCACCAGGCGTTTCCCACAACCGCCCCGTCAATTCCCTCTGAATGATTAGTAGCAGCTGGTCCCGGAAACCCTGCTCACCAAATAGTGAACAGTTAAATTTCCAGTAACCAGCTAGTCTAGCCCTTAAATTATCTAAGTTTATACAAGCCTATGATCCGTATAAACTATATAGTGGAAGCTTGGACACCCTAAGAGCCCTACATCGACTCTCCTAACTAAGACTCGGTCCAGGTAGCTCGCAATCGAGCCAGGAGCCGAGTTGCCACTATTAGTTCAAGTCCATGCTACCTCCCGAGGGTGTTCATTCCGGTACTTATCGACGAGACCAAACTCATCGATAATAACAATCATAAATGGTTATTATAAGAAGTGGGTAGAAATGAAGATTTGAAATTGACAATTTTTTTGAAACAGACTTTAAACACTTCTTTCATTCATGTCTTGTTTTTCTATGTATGCAATCAAAACAGAATAGTCCATTATTTATGAGGTATTGGCAGGAGACATAAACACTTCTATCTTCCCTGCTTTTTTTCTCACTGAAACTAAATAGTGTCTTTTTCCCCACTTTCCATGATCAAAATGGAATAGACCATTATTTATGAGGCATTGGCAGATGTTAAACACTTCTATCTTACCTTCTTTTTAGCTAAATACCCATCTTCCAAACATTTTTCTTGATAATAATTTTAAAACTAATTCAGCAGGTGATGTTATTTTATTTACACTAAGTAGTTTTTTGGTGATTGCCTTACTTGTTTTCCATTGTTCAATACTGAGCATCTGAAAAATAGCACTTTTATCATGTTCTCACTTGATCAAAGTGTAGTATCTGTTCTTAACAGTTGGGTCTCTCTCATTTTCTAATTGAAATCAAGTAATGCCTTTTCTCCTCTTTCCACATGATCAAAGTGCAGAATAGTTCATTATTTATGAGGTAGCAGTGTGTAATGGCATGCAAATTAATAAAAGGAAGGGAGGGACAAAATGATACTACTTAAATAGACTGGTCCACTCAAAAAAAAAAAAAAAGGAAATATTTTGGTGAATAATTCTTGTACATTAGTATTCATTAGACCTTCCACAAGGCACAACATTTGTCTTAATCAAATAATATATTTTTATCATATTAGAAGGGGTGGTCTTGTTCATAATATTGATTCAGTGTAAGATCAATCCCTGACTTTTAAACAATTATTTGTGCTTAGCTGTTTATTTAAAAATGTCAAATTTGAAACTGTGCTTATGTCATTGATATCTGTGTATTTTCATTTTAATTTTCTGAATTTTTAAACTACACCCTAAATTTTCTTAAATTTCAAAGATTTTTGTTAAACAACTGCTTGTTTTTAATACATTGTTTGTCTTTAATAAAATAAACTTTCCTTTAAAATATTTATATATCTGCTTGTTGTTTAATCAAAAGTAAGTTTTTTTTTGTAAAACATGTAAAAATATAAAATAAAAATTTGCCAGACAAACAATTGCTATTGCATGTTTCAAATATTTTAAAATAAAACACATGAAAATGTATATAACCATTTGTCCTCCATTTAAAGGAGCACAATTTCAAGCTAGACAAAGACAAACAAAAAAAAAAACAAAAAAAAAAACAAATAAAAAAACACTAAAATTTGAATATGTTGGGGAAAAACGTGTAAAAATTAACTGAAAATTAAGTTGAAATTAAATAAAAAGGAATAAAATAGGAGGAATTCTAATTGATAAATAAAAATAAAAATTTAATTATTGCAATGAAAAGAAAAAAAAAATGCTTTTTCATCTTTCTTAAAATAAAAAAGCATAATAGGCCAAAAATGTCATTTTCTTTCATCATCAGTACTAGAACTAATGAACAAACTTTTGACAACTTTTGTCAAAAATGCATTTTGGAAGAAATTAGTTAAAACTAATGCCATTTAAAAAGAAAAACAGAAAAAAATTTTTTGTCAATATTTGAATTGAGTTAGACTTGTATGAAGACAGAACTTTATTTAAAATTAATATACAAGTTACATTTTACAATTTGTACTTAACTAATTTGAAAAGTTTTAATTACAAAACACAATTGTCAATTTTATATTTGATATATTTTGACAATAAAAGCTATTAGTATTTTTGCAAAATATTATTTTTCTCAATACAACAGACATTATTATTCAGTAATTTACCTTTTATTTATAAAAATATGAATGAGCAAATTCTGGATAATTTAATACTGAAAACATGTTACCAAGCTTTACATGCAACTATTATGATCATTTTATGTCTTGATATAGTAAATCAAATTATAATAGAATACTTACATCCATACGTAGTTGTTCTATTTCTTTTAAAGCTTCTTGGTGATCTTTGCTTAGCTTTTCTAATTCATTCAGACGTGTTGTGGCAAATTCCCTTTGTTCTTCCAACTCAGCATTGATCTCATCAAACTTAAAAAAATAAAAATAAAAATCTGGCTTAGAATGTAAAAAATTATAAAAATCAATAGTGACTAACTTTTATTATTCAATATTTAACTAATAGTAGAGATGTACTTGATTTTCTTATAGTTTTAAAGAATCAGGTACATAATTTTTATATGATTTCTTTCCTGAGTTGAAATTATGGTAAGGTTTAGTCTAATGAACAACTACTTGATTGAATACTATTTACATTCAAAGTGATGTCTTCATCTTTGTTGTTAGTATCACATTTTAACAAGGTCTCTGGCTATTCCTTAGGGAAATTTGAAGTGAACCGTTTTATTTAATCTACAAGAATAGATTATTTTCATTCCACTTTCCATGTCTAGTGATGTCTTACCATTGCTGCTTTTAATACTGCTCAGTTATTTCTAGCCATGTTTTTACTGAGTTTGTACTACTTGGCCCAGGGATTGAACTCACAACTGCTTTCACCAAATTCACAAAGGAATGCTTTAATCCACTAGGCTATTGCTTTGTGCCCAGTGAATTAAAGCATTGCTTTGTGAATTTGGTGGTATAGTAATTGTGAGTTCAATCCCCTGAGCTGAGTAGTAGAGGCTCAGACTTTGTGAAAACAGGGCTGACAATAATTCTAAAATGAGGACAAGATTAGATATTCCTAGATATGAACAAGGAATGAAAACAAAAAGAGTTCAGTTCAAAATATATGTAACTTTGAATGTTATTTTTAGTAGATACTCATATTTGAGTAGATGCTCCGTTTATTTATTAAACACTATATTTTTGCTTACTGGCCTGAATATTTGAGAAATCATATTAAAGAGAAACATGCATTCTCTGGCAGTGTGTTCTTCAGTATTCAGGCTGGTAGATGAAAATAAATAAATGTACTGTTTAATAAATAAACAGTGTCTACTGAAATATGAGTACTCACTAAAAAATAATATTTAACATAAGAAATCTGTTGATTGATAAATAAAAAATCCATTTAGAAATGTATATATGTTTTTTAGGTAGCATAACTTCATTTAAACATGTTCCATTGAATAATAGAGAAATATTATGTCTATTCATTTTTATAATAATCCTTTCTAGTTCTCTAATTAGCTTCTTAATGTTAAGCTGAAATTCATCAAGGAAGGAACTGTAGTTTTTCCATATCCAAGTACTTTTGATCTCATCCAAGATCATCATTGGGGTGAATTAAATAATATGCCTATATTATTCAATGAAATATATATATATATATATATATATATATATATATATATATATATATATATATAAATTACTGCAAACATTATTTTTAGTTGGTATATCTGTTTGAGTTGCTATCCCCATTTTATTTTTTTTTATTTTTATTATTATTAAACAGTGAAATTGTTAACAACTGGCATAGATCAAAAACTCGTAATAAAAAAAAACCTGTACTTCTGAAGAGAATTGAATCCTTCCCCCCCTTAGGGAAACTACTTTTTCAGCCTCTACTAGTTAAGTTACAGAGCCAGTCTGACAAAGCATGGTTAGAATTGCCTAAGGAAAACATTTTTTTCTCATTGAGACTTCTACAAATCTAAATCTACTAGCTTCTGTTTTGTACCCAAAACATAAAACAGTAGGAATTTTTTTAAAGTATTTTTATTCACCATTATTTCCTATTATTATTTTTAGTGGGGCCACGTGTTCTAGTTGTTATTCCTATTTTTTATTTTCTTAAACAGTGAAATTAACAATATTCGGCCTAAATTGAGAAGTCCTACTAAAGAAAAATTGTGCATTTGACAGGAATTAGAAAATGCATCATTTTTTTTTATTCAGGGAAACCACTTTTTTTTTTAGACAAAGTGTGTGTCTACCAGTTCAGCCACGGACAATTTGTTGGAACTTCTGTTTATCTGTCAGCTTCAGTTATGAACCAGAAATGTAAACAACAGGAATTTTGCAATTATTTTTATCCAACATTATTTCTTATTACTATGAATATTATTTTTTAATGGGGGCATGTCTTTGAGTTGGTATCCCCATTTTTTATTTTCTTAAACAGTGAAATTAATAACAATCAGCATAGATTTAGAGAAGACCTACTAAAGAAAAAATCGGGTCTCACGATAAGAATTGAACCTTCATCACTTTTTCAGGCTAAAGTATACCTCTAAGTCAGTCTGACACAGCAGGGGGTTAGAATTGCCTACCTAAAGCCTTCTCAAGTTAGGCTGGATGTTATTCATTTCACTATTTAAGAAAATAAAAACGTGGATAGCCACTAAAGCAAATGTAATCATTAAAAATAATGTCTATATTAAGAGGAAATAATGGCAGATAAAAAAATCCTTTCAAAATTTACTATAAATATATGAATACACAATGATTAGATAAACATTTTGCTTATAGTAACACACACACATTGATTAGATATTCTACCTTTTGTCTATTGTAAAAAAAAAACAAAAAAAACAAAAGAATAAAAAGAAAAGAAAAAAAAAAAAAAAAATGGAAATTCAACCAAAGAATAATTCATCATCAAAATATAAATCACAAAACCAAGAAGAAACAAAGATAAATGACAAATTTGACAGGAAACTAGATTTACTTTACCTTGTTTTTAGAAACACCTGAAATGGTGCGGGCCACCCTCATGGACAACTGGATCTTCTTCATAGCTACGCAGTTTTTGTAAACAATCTGCAAGTCGTTTGTCTAATTTACGTGCTTTCGCTGATCAGCTTTGTCATAATCATATTCAAGATCATCCACTTTATTACGTAATTCAGCTATTTCAGTCTCAGCTGCTGTTACCTTGTCTTGCAATTCTGATACCTGTTATTAGAGTAAAAAAAAAAAAAGGAGCAAAAACATTTCAATATATATATAAAAAATATGTATTACATATACATAACTAATATGGTGATAGACAAATCAACAGACAAACAAAAAAAATTTCCATGAAAAACCCCAAACCCGGGGCCCCAAACCCCAAGGGGGATTTTGGAAACCCCGGGGGCGCGACCCCTTAAAAAAGATGGGAACCCCCCCCCCAAAAATTTCCCCAAAAGGGGTTAGAGAAAACCCCAAAGGCCCCGGGGCGGCCCCTTTTTTCCCCAAAAAATTTTGGAAAAGTCGCCTTTTTTTCAAAATTCCATTAAGGAAATTCCCCCTTTCAAGCCTTTTCCCCAAAAAAAACCAAAAGGGCCCCAAGGGGATGACCAAACTGGGACCCCCCGGGGAAAAAACCCCCCCATTCTGCCGCCCCGAAACCCGGTGGGGAAAGGTTAAAATGTTAGGGGCCCCGGGGGGAAACCAAAAAAAAAACCGGCCCCTTTTGACCCCCCAAAAAAATTTTGGGGCCCCGGCCAGTTCTCCCTTTGAAAAAAAGGGGGGAAAACCCTCAACCAAAACCCGGGAACCCCCGCCAGGGGCTCCTTGAAACCCCCCTTACCTTTTTTCTTTTCCCCTTTTTTGTTGCACGGCCCTTCTAAAAGGGGGCCCGAGGGGGGGTTTTCCCGGGGCCCCGGTCACTCTCCAAAAGGAATTTTTAACCGGGGAAAAAAAGGGGGGGGCCCCTTAAAAGGGGAAGGGGGGCCTTTTTTTTCAAAAACCCCCCAAAGGGGTTTCCCCCCCAAAAACCCGGGCCCGCGACAAAAGGGGAAAACCTGGCCCCCGGGTTTTTGGGTTTAAAACCCCAAGGCCTTTTTAAAGCCCTGTACCCTTGAAAAGGGGGGCCCCCCTTTCCGGCCATTAAAAACCCCCCCGCCAAATTTTGGGAAATCGAAACAAGGAAAGTTTTCTCCCAAAAAAATTTTTTCCCTTTTTCCCGGGCCCTAAAAAACCCTTGGGGCTTTGTCCCCCCGGGGTAAACGCCCGGGTCCCCCCAAAGCCCAAACCCGTAAAAAAAACCCCAAAAAACCCCGGAACCTTTTTGGATAGCCCCCGGGTTTTCCCCCTTTTACACCCGGGCCCTTCAAAACTCAAAACCCCGGGAAAACGGGCCCCGAAAAGGGGCCGAAAAACCCCCTTTAAAAATCGAAACCATTTTGAAATCCCCCCTTTGCCCCCCGGCAAGCCCCCTTTTCCCCCTTTTCCCGCCAAACCCCTCGGAAAACCCCGGGAAACCCCCCAAAATCCTTTTGGGGAAAACCCTTTTGCCCCCCCAAACCCCTTTAAAGGCCAAAATTTTTTTCCCCGGCCGGAACAAATTTAAAAAAAACGGGGGATTTTTTTTTCCCAAAAATTTTCCCTTTTAACCCCCCGCTTCCTTTAAACCCGTTTTTTTCCCTTTGCCTAAAAAAGGCCCGAAAAAAAAAGTTTTTTAACATTTAACAAACCGGGAAAAGGGGAAATTTTATTGCTTAAAACCCAAAAACCCCCTCCCTTTCCCCATGCCTTTTTTAAAATTTTGCCTTTGCCCAACCCTCCGGGGGGGGTTTTTGGCCTTCAAGGTAAAAAACCGAAAAAAGGGGGCCCCTTTTCCCCCTTTTAAAATTGGGGCCCTTTTCCTAAAAAGGGGGGTTTGTTAAAAACCCCCCCCCCCTTTTTTTTAAAAGGTTTTGGCAAAAAGGGAAAAATTTTTGCTACCCGGGGGGGGGGGTTTTTTGGGGAAAAAAAAGGGGGGGGGGAAAAATTAAAAACCCCAAATCACGGGGGGCCCCCCAAAAAAACAGGGGGGCCCCCAAAAAAAAACCCGGGCCAAAAAAATTGACCCCTTCCAACCCCCAAAAAAGGGGGGGCCCCCCAAAGGTTGACCCTTTTTTTTTCCAAAAGGGGGGCCCGAAAAATTGTTGGGGAGGGTGGTTTTTCCCTTGGGGCCCAGGTTTTTTGGGGGTTGGGGTTTTTTCCAGGGAAGGTTTTTCCCTTTTAAAAATGACCCCCGCAAGTTTGTTTTTTTTTAAGGTTTTTTTTTGGGGGGCCACCCCCTTTTAACCCCCAAAACCGGGTTTGGGGGGCCCGGCCTTCTTCAGATCGGGGAAAAGGGGGGGCCCCTTCACGCAAATTTTGAGGGACAAGCCTTACCCAAAAAAACCCGGGGTTTTGGGGGAGGGAAAAAGGCTCCCCCCTTTTGGCCAAAATTTTTTTTTTTTCCTTTTTTGGGTTTTTGCCTGGGGGAAACTGGGAATTTTGGGTTGGGGAGGGTTTTTTGTTTGGGGGGGGTTACCGGGGTATATTTTTTTTAATTTTTTCCCCCCGGGAGTTTCCGGGTAAAGGGGTTTCAAAAAAGGGGGGTTTTTTAAAAAGGGAAAAATTTTTAATTATGGTTTTTTTTTTCGAAAAAAAATTTTTTTTTTTAAATCAATTTGAATTTTTTAATTTTAGGGGGCCCTTTCCGGGTTTTTAAAAGGGGCCGCCCCCCCCAAAATTTAGGGGGGAAACCCCCGGGGGGTTTCCCCTTTTCCCGGGGCCTTTCTTTTCTTGGGGAAAGGTTTTGGCCTTTTTTTTTATTTTAAAAATTTCCCCCCAAAAACTTTTTTTAAATTTTTTCCCCAAAGAAAAAAACCCCCCCGGGGGCTTCTTTTTTTTGGGGAAAAAAAAATTTTTTTTAAATTTATAGGGTTTACTTTTTTGGGAAAAGGGCCCTTTTTTTTTTCCCAATTTAAAAAAGGTTCGGGGCCCCCTTTGTGGCAAAGAAAAAAAAAAAAAAAGGGGGAAAAAAAAAGTTTTTTTTTGGGGGGGCCCCAAAAATTTTTCCTTTTTCCCCGACGAAAATTTTATTTTCCAAGGGGGGCCTTTCCAGAAACAGTTCAAAAAAAATTTAAAAAACAAAAAAAAGGGCAAAAAACCAAAAATTTTTTTAAAAAAAAAGGGGCCCCTTTTTAAAAAAAAACCCAAATTTTTTTTTTTTCCATTTTTTTAAAAGGGGTAAAAACAGAAAAAGTTGAAAGGGGGGAAAAAAAAAGGGGGGTTTCTAAAACTGGGGTTTTTTTTTAAAAAATTTTAAAAAAAATTTTTTTAAAAGGGAAAAAATTTTTTTTTTTAAATAAAAAAAAATTTTAAAAAACTTAAAAGGGGGAAAAAAAAATTTTAAAATTTTAGGGGTTAAGAAAAATTTAAAGGGGGGGTTTTTAAAAAAAAGGTTAAACCTTTTTCATTTTAAAAAAAGGGGGGGAAAAAAAAGGGGCCCCGGGGGGGGGAAAAGGGAAAAAAAAAAAAAAAAAAAATTTAAAAAAAAAAAAACCCAACAAAAAAAAAAAAAAAAAATTAAAAAAATTTTTTAAAAAAAAACCAAATTTCAAAAAAAAAAAATTTTTTTTTTAAAAAAAGGGGAAAAAAAAAAAAACAAAAAATTTAAAAAATTTAAAAAAAAAGAAAAAAAAAAAAAAAAAAAAAATTAATAAAAAATTTGAATTTAAAAAAAAGGGAAAAAAAAAAAAAGTAAAAATTTTTTTTTTTAAATAAAAAAAAAAATTTAAACAAAAAAAAAAAAAAACCCAAAAAAAAAAGGGGGGCCCCCAAAAAAAAAGAAATATAAAAAAAAAGGGTTTTTGGGGAAATAAAAAAAAAAAAAAAAAAAAGGGGAAAAAAAATTTAAATTTTTAAGTAAAAAAACAGAAAAAAAATTAAACAAATAATAAAAATTTTTTTAAAAAAAAATTTTAACCAACCAAAAAATCAAAAAAAAAACCCCCCCCCAAATTCCCAAAATTTTGGGGCAAAAAAAATTTCTTTTTAAAAAAATTTAACAAAAAAAATATTTAAAAAAAAATTTTTTTCCCCAAAAAATTTTAAAAAATTTTTTATAAAAAAAAGGGCAAAAAAAAACTATTCCCCCCAAAACCCCAAAAAACCCCAAAAAAAACCAAGAAAAACAAAAAATAACAAAAAACCAAAAAATTTTAGGAAAAAAACCCCTACAAAAAAAAATTGGGGCCCCAAAAGGGAGAAAAAAAATCCCCTTTTCCCCCCAAAGCCGGAAAAAATTTAAAAAAAACAAAAAAACCCCCCCAATTTTTAAAACCCCCAAAAATTTTAGCCCCCCTAAAAGGGGGGGGAAAAAACCCCAAAAAAAAAACCCAAAAAAACCGGGAAAAACCCCCAAAAAAAAAACTGGGGAAAAAAACCCAAACCCAAAAAGCCCCCCCAAAAAACCCCCTTTTCCCCCTCCCCGGGACCCTTTCCCTTTCCCAAAAACCCCCTTTTTAAAGAGAAATTTGTCAAAGGTTTTAACCTTTTAAAGGACAAATCAAAAGCAATGGAACCTTTTAAAAAATGTTTCAAAAAAAAAGGGGAAAACCTTTTATTATTGTCCCGGGGGAGGGAAAAAAACCCCGGAAAAACCCTTCCCCCCTCCCCTTAAAGTTCCCAACAAAAATTTTCCCCCCCTTTTAAACCCACCAAACTTTCCCCAAGGGGTTTTAACCCCAAAAAAAAGCTTGCCCCCAGCAAAAGGGGGGGAAATTTTCCCCCCCGGGGAACCTTGACCCCCCCAAACCTCCCATTTACCCCCAATTAAAAAAAAATTTTAAGGGAAATAATTTGGAAAACCCCAAAAACCCCCAAGGGGCAATCTTTTTAAAAAAAGGGGAAAGGGTTTTGGCCCCAAACTTAAAAGGGGGGAAAAGGGGCCCCCGGATCCTATTACCCCCCCGGGGTTAAAAAAGGGGTTTAAGCGATCGGCCCCAAACCCCCCCCAAAAGGGGGAAAGAGGGGAAAACCCTATTTTCCCCCAAAAAGGAAGGGCCCGGGGAAAACCTTAGTAACAACCGGAATTTAAGGGGGGCCCCCAACCGCCCCCCCCTTAAAACCCGGATTTTAAGGGCCCAAAACCCCAAACTGCATTTTTAAACCCCGCGGGGAAAGGCCCCCATTCCCCCCGGGCCAAACCCAAAACCCCTTAAGCCCTGAAGCCCGGCTACCGGGGCCCCCCGGGGAAAAACCCCGGGGCATTTTCCTTCCCCCCGGGTTTTTGGGCAAAAGGGTTTCCAGACCCAAATTTTGGGGGAAAACCCCCGGCCCCGGGCCCGGGCCAAAATTTAAAATGGTTCCGAAAAACCCGGCCCCGGAAACCAAAAAAAGGAAAGGAAAGCCCGCCCCCCTTTCGGCCCGGGGGGCCACCCCAAAGGCTCCCCCCCGGGGCCCCGGGCCAAATTTTAAAAGAAATTCCCGGGGGGTTTCCCCCAAATCCCCACCTTTTGCCCCCCCCCCGGGACCTAAAAGCCCCCCCAAATTTTAAACCGGGGGGGCCCAAAAGG
Organism: Acanthosepion pharaonis; assembly: GCA_903632075.3. Lineage (NCBI taxonomy): Eukaryota > Metazoa > Mollusca > Cephalopoda > Sepiida > Sepiidae > Acanthosepion > Acanthosepion pharaonis. Next base: position 10,246 of record CAHIKZ030004078.1, on the reverse strand, counting down.
GACCCCTTTTTTAGAAAAAAAATTTGAAATTCCACCCCCCCCCCTTTTCCCCCTTTGCCCCTTTCCCCCCCCAAATTTAGGAAAACCCCCCTTTTCCATTTTAAAAACCCCCGGGAAAAAAAACCCCGGAAATTTGATCTTTTTGGGGAAAACCCTTTTTACCCCTTTTGGGGGTTTTCCTTTTTCGAAAAAGGGGCCCCACCGGGGGGGGCTCCCATTTTTGTTTTTTAAAAACCCCGGGGGTTTTTTAAGGGCCAACCCCTGTAAAAATTTAAAACCCCCCCTTTTTTAAAACCCTTTTTCCGGTAAAGGGTAAATAAAACCCCCAAACTTCTAAAAGGGGGCCCCCCCTTTTAAAAAGGGGGCCCCCAAAGGGCTTGGGCCTTTTCCCCTGAAGGGGGAAAAAAATTTTCCCAAAAAAACCCCGCCACCAAAAAATTTTTTTTTCCCCGCCCCGGCGGGCCCCCCCCCCCAAAACCCCAAATTTGGAAAAAAGGGGCCTTTCAAAATTCCCAGTTAAAAAAACCCCCCCTTTCCAATTTTCCGAGGGGAAAGTTTTGGATTTGGGAAACTCCCCCGGGGTTTTTTTACTCAAAGGCCCCGGGCTTTGGGTTTTTTAAACCCAACCCCCGGAAACCCCGGTTTAAAACCCGGCCCTTTCTTAAAACCCCCCGGAATTGGCCCAAAAAATTTTAAACCTTTTTATAAATGAACCAACGGGCCTTGCAAGACTGGGGTTTTAAAAGCTGTTGGGAAAAAGCACCCCAAAAAGGAACCCTTTAAGGGCCCCATTTATCCACCCTGAAAAGGGTTTAAAAATTTCCCCCAAAATTTAGAAAAATTTTTGAAACCCCACCAAATTTTGATTTTTTTAAAATTTTTTTCGGGCGGGAAAAAAAATTTTCCCCGTTTAAAAAAATTTTTCCCTTTTTTTGAGGGTTTTCCCTTGGGGGAAGGGGGCCCCCTTTTTCCCAAAACCGGGGGGGGATTTTTAAGGGGAAAGGGACGGGGGGAAAAAATTTTCCCACCCCGGGGGTTTTTAGGGGTTTTTAAAAAGGGGGTGTTTTTGGGGGGGTTTTAAAAAACAAAAAGGGGTTGGTTTTTTTAATTTTCTTTTTTTTTTTGGGTTTTTCCCCAAAACCTTTCCCCCCCCCCTTTTCCCCTTTTTTTGGGGGGGAAACTCAAACCCCTTTTTTTTCCTTTTTTTCCCCGGTTGGGGGGGGAAAAGTCCCCCTTTTTTGGCCTTTTTCCCCAAAAACCCCCTTTCCGGGGAAAATTTTTTTTTTTTTTCCTCCCGGGGTTTGCCCGGGGGGAGAGGCAATTTTTTTTTGGGGGTTTTGGGGGGGAAGGGGGTTTTTTGGGGGGTTTTTTTTTAAAAAAGCCCGCCCCCCCTTTCCCCTTAGTTTTTTTGGGGAAATCCCAAAAAAAAATTTTTTGGGGGGTTTGGGGGTTCAAAAACAGTCCCCCCCCCGGTTCAAAAATTCCCCCTTTCCCCTTTAAAAAAAGGGGGGCGGTTTTTTTTTAATAATTTCCCGGGGCCCCGGGAAAGGGGACCCCCTTTTTTTTTTTTGGGGGGCCCCGGGGCCCCCCTTTTATAAGTTTCCCTCAAAAATCCCCCAAAAACCCAAGGGGCTTGAACCCAAAGTTCCCCCCAAAGGGGGGGGAAAAAGGCCCCCAAAAAAACCTTTTTTGGTTTTAAAATTTTTCCCCCCCCAAAAAACCCGGAATTTCCCACCTAGCCCCGTTTTTTTTTGGGGGGGGGAAAAAAAAATTTGGGGGGGAAATTTTTTTTTCAAAAAAACCATTTTTCCAAAATTTTAAAAACCCCTTTTCCTGAAAAAACTTTTTTTTTTTTTTAGCCCCCAATTTTGGGGTTATTTTTTCCCCGCCGAAAATCTTTTTTTTTTTTCCCCTTTTTTTAAAAAATTTTTGGGAAAAAAAAAAAATTTTTTACCCAAAAAGAAAAACCTTTTTTTTTTTTAAAAAATTTAAAGGTTTTTTTTAAAAAGGGTTGGGGAAAAAAAAAAAAAAGGGGAAAAATTTTTTTAAAATTTTTTAAAATTTTAAAAAACCCCAAAAAAAAAAGGGGAAAAGGAAAACCCAAAACCCAAAATGTGGCGGGCCCGGGAAAAAAGGGGAAACCAAAAAAATTTTTTTTCCCAAAAAAAAAAAAAAAAAGGGGGAAAAAAATCTTTAAAAAAAAAGAAAAAAAAGGAGGAAAAAAAAAATTTTTTAAAAAAAATTTTTTTTGGGGGGGAAAAAAAAATTTTAAAAAAAATTTTTAAAAAAAAAACCAAAAGGAAAAAAAAAACCTTTTTTTAAAAATAAAGAAAAAAAAAATTTTAAAAAAGGGAAAAAAAAAAAGGGGAAAAAAAAAAAGGAAAAAAAAAATAAAAAAAAATTTTAAAAAAAAAAATTTAAAAAAGGGGGAAAAAAAAAAAATAAAAATTTTTTAAAACCCAAACAAAATAAATTAAAGAAAAAAAAAACAAAAAAAAGAAAATTTGACCGAAAAAAAAAACCAAAAAACCTTTAAAAAAAAAAAAGACAAAAAAAAAAAAGGAAAAAAAAGGGGGTTAAGGGGAAAAAAAAAAAATTAAAAAAAAACCAAATTTTTTTTTAAAAAAATTTTTAAAAACCCAAAATTTTAAACCCAAAACAAAAAAAAAAATTTTTAAAAAAAAAAATTTTATTAAAAAAAAAAAAGGGGGGTTTAAAAAATAAAAAAAAAACAAATAAAAATTTTTTAAAAAGAAAAAAAAAAAAAATGAAAAAAATTTAAATTTTAATTTTTATTAAATTTTAAAAAAAATTTTTTAAAAAAAAACAAAAAAAAAAAAAACCCTTTTTTTAAAAAAAAATTTTAAAAAAAAAAAAAAAGGGGAAAAATTAAAATTTTAAAAAAAAAAGGGGGAAAATTAAAAAAAAAAAAAAAACCCCAAAATTTAAAAATAAAAAACCCCCTTTTTCCCAGAAAAAAAATAAAAAAATAAAAAAAATTTTTTCCCTGGAAAAAAAAATTTTTAAAAAAAAAAAAAAATAAAAAATAATTTAAAAAGCCCCCCAAAAAAATTTTAAAAAACCCCCTTTTTGGGGGGCAAAAAAAATTTTCCCCGAGGGTTTTTAAATCCCAAAAAAAACCCCCGGGGACCCCCTCAAAACCTTTCAGGGAAAACCCCTTTTCCCCCCTTTGAAACCATTGCAAAAAAAGGGGGGAAACCAAAAAAACCCCCCCCGGGGCCCAAAAATCCCCCCCGAACCAAAGGAAAAAAAAAACCCAAATTTAAACAAGGGGGGTTTTTTCACCCCGGAAAAAAATTACCCCAACCGGAAAAAATTTGCCCCCCCGGAGCCCTTTCCCCTAAAGGGGGAAAACCCCTTTTTTGGTTTTAAACCCCCCTTTTCCCGTCTTTTTTGAAAAGGGGGAAAAAACACCAAAAACCCCCTTTCCCCAAAACCCCCCAAAAACCCCAACCCTAAAAGGAGTTCCCCGGGAAACTCCCCAATGAAGGGGACCCCCCTTTAAATGGAAAATTTTCAAAAAAATTTGGGGGGGCCCCCAAAAAAAAAACCCCCCCAAACCGACCCCCCAAAAAGGAAGGTTTTTTCCCGCCAAACCTCGCCCCGGGGGGGGAAAACCCCCCAAGGCCTCCTCTTAAAAAAAACCAAAAGGGCTAGGGCCCCCGGGCCGGGGGAAGGGGACAAAAAACCAATTTTTTTAAAGGGAAAACCCGCCCCGTTAAGGGGGTAAAACCGGGGGAAAAGGGGATGAAAAGGGGAACTTGGCCCCTTTCCCCGGGAAATGGGAAAAACCCCCCCGACCCCCCAAAAACCCCCTTCAGGGACCCCCTATTTCCCCTTTATTTTTGATTTAAAGGCCCCCAAAAAAAGGGAAACCCAAGCCCCCTTTTGGGGGAAAAAATTTCCCTGGGGGTTTTCTTTTTCCGGGGGGAAAAGACGAAAAGGGGAAAAAGGGCCCCTTAGGGGCCCCAAACAAAGGGTCCCCACCCCCCCCAACCCCCGGGTTTTCCGGAAAGGGGGGGAAAAAACCCCCCGAGAAATGGAAAAAAATTTCCACCCCCAAAACCCAAGGCACCGGGTTTTTCCGCATTTTAACAATTTTTTTTAAAAAACCCCGCCGTCAAAAAGTTTTTTCCCTCGGGCAGAAACCCAGGGGGCCCGGGGAAATTTTTAAAGATTTTGGGGCCGAAATTCCCCCCCAAAAATTTCCAGAAAATTTTCCCCAACGGGGAAGCGAAAAAAACCCCCCATTTCTTAAAACCAGGGGGAAAAAAGGGCCCGCCCAAACCCCAAAAACCACCCGGAAAACCAGGAACCCCCCACCGGTTTAAATTTTGGGGGGCCGGGACACGCCCACCCCAAAGGGGGCCCCCCCGGGAAAGGCCAATTTTAACCCCCCGGGAAAGCCCCCAAAAACCCCAAAAACCCTTTGGGCAGGGGGCCCCCCAATACCCCCCCGGGCTTCCAAAAACCCCGGGGAAAACCGGGAAAACCCGCCCCCGGTTTCCCCCCACAAAAACCCCCCTTTAACCCTTTGGGAAACCTTTAGATTTGGGGCCAACCCCCGGTCCCCTTTACTTTTTTTAAATTGCGGTTTTTCCCCTAAAGGAAAAAAAGGGGCCCCGCTTTTTTTTTCCCCCAAAATTTTTAAACCCCCCGTTTTGCTTTTTAGGGCCGACCCAAAGGAAAAAAAAATTTTTTTTCCCCCCTTTTTACCCCCCCTTTAACCCCGTTTCTATTTTTTAATTTTTAAAAAAACTTGAAACCAAAGAAAATTTATAAACTTTCCCTAATTTGGTTTAAAATTTAAAATTTTGGCTTACCCCTGGGTTTCAACCCCCCGAAATTAAAAGGAAAATCCCCCTTTTAACCCTTTTTATTTCGAAATTTTTTTTTGGGGCCCCCAACCCCCCAAAAGCCCAAATTTTAAAACCGGGTTTTTTTACAAGGGGCCACGGGAAAATTCCCCCTGGAAAACCAAAATTATTCCAAACAACCCCTTTTTGATAAACAAAATCATTCAAAAAGCCTTTTCCAAAACCCTAAAATTTTTAAAAGGGGAACCCCTTGCAAAATTTTCAAGAAAAGGGGTTTTTCCCAACACTTAAAAGAAGGGTGAACCCCCCGGAACCCCAGGTTTGGGAAAAAGGCCCAAAAAATTCCCAAAACCCAAAAGGGCCAAAAGTTTTTTTAAAAATTTTAAGACGACCCCCCCGGGAAAACAGGTTCTTGGTCCTTTTTGGGGAAACCCAAAAAACCCCCCAAGCCCAAACCCTTTAAAAGGGGTTTTTGGGGACCCCCCAAAAGGGAACAAAAAAACCCCCCCCGGGGGGGGGAAAAAGGGGACCCCCCCCAAAGTTTTACCCCGACTCCCCCCCCCAAAATTAACGTCCCCTTCATTTTGGGGGGTTCCCCCCCAGGGAAATTCGGGGGGGCGTTTTATTTTCCCCTTTCCCCGGGGGCCCCGGGGGGAAAAAAATTCCGGGGATTAAATTTTTTCTTTTTTTTTTTTTGGGGGGGGGGCCCCCCCGGGGGGGATTTCCTTTTTTTCCTTTTTTTAGGGGGATTTTTTGAACGGGGGGTTTTTTTGGGGGGGAAAAGGTTTGTTGGGGGGGGGGGGGGTTTTTTGGGTAAAAAATGGGGGTTTTTCCGGGGGGGGGCTATGGGAAAAGGGGGGTTTTTTTTTTTCCCCGGCCCTTTTTTTTTGAGGGGGTTTTTTTTCCGGGGAATTCTTTTTTTTTTTTTTAAGGGAATGTTTTTTTTAAAAGGCTGTTTCCTTTTTGGGTTTTGAGGGGGGTTTGGCCTTTTGGGGGTTTTAAAACCCCCCCCCCCTTTTGGGGAACCCCTTTAATTTTTTGGGGGGGTTTGGGGGTTTTAACCCCCTTTTTTTTCGACCCTTGGGGGGGGGGTTTTTTTAGGGGGGGGTTTTAAAGGGCCCCGGGGCCCCCTTCGGCGGGGGGTTTCTTTCCCCAAAAAACCGCCCCCCAAAAAAATTTTGGGGGCAAATCCGGGGGGGGGAAACCCCCCCCGGGTGAGCCCGCCACCCAAAAACCCCCCCCCGGGGGTTAAAGGGGAACGGGTTTTTCCCTAAAAGGGAGGGAGACCCTCCCCCCCGGGGTTTATTTACCCTGTCAAAAATTTTCCCCCCCCCGGGGTATTTTACCTTTTTCCCCCCCAAAAAAAGCCCACCCCCCTAGGGGCAAAAAATTCCTCAAAAAACCCCTTTTTCGGGAACCGGGGGCCCCAAACCAAACCCTTTTTTTTTTTTTCCCTTAGTTTAAAACCCCCTACAAAATTTTAATTTTGGGATCCTCCCATTAAAAAAAACTTTGGGGCGCCCGAATTCCAAAAAAATTTGGGGGAAAAAAAGGGGTTTTCCCCCGGGCCCAATTTAAATTTTAAAAAACCCCAAAATTTTTTTAAATTTTTTTTCCCAAAATTTCCCATTTTTTTTTAAAGTTAAACAAACCTGGGGGTTTTGGGTTTTGGGGTCTTTTTTTTGGGGCTTTTTTTAAAAGGGTTTAAATTTTTTTTCTTTAAAAAAAAAATTTTTACCCCCCAAAGGGAGGAGGAAAAAAAAAAACGGGGGGGGGGAAAAAAAAAAAAAAAAAAAAAACCCCTTTTAAAAAAAAAAAAAAAAAAAAATTTTAAAATTTAAAAAAAAAAGGTAAAAAATTTTAAGGGGGAAAAAAAAAAAAAGGGGAAAAAAAAAAAAAAAAAAAAAACAAAAAAAAATTAAAAAAAAAAAAAAAAAAAAAAAAAGTCAAAAAAAAGGAAAAAATTAAAAAAAGGGGGGGGAAAAAAAAAAAAAAAAACCCAAGATTTTTTTTTTAAAAAAAGAAATAAAAAAAAAAAAAAAGGTAAAAAAAGAAAAAAAAAAAAATTTGGGGACTAAAAAAAAAAGAAAAAATTTTAAAAAAAAAAAATTTTTTAAAGGGAAAAGGAAAAAAAAAAAAAAAAAGGTAAAAATGGAAAGGGAAAATAAAAAAAAAAGGGGGTAAAAAAAGAAAAAAAGGGAATTTTTTAATAAAAAATTTTAAAAAGGGAAAAAAAGGAAAAAAAAAAAAAATTTTGAAAAAATTTTAAAAGGAAAAAAAGGTAAATTAACATTTCAAATTTTTTGAAAAATTTAAAAGGGGGAAAAGGGGAAAATTTTTTGGGGGGAAAGAAAAATTAAAAAAAATTCTAAAAAATTTTTTCCCCAAAATACAAATTTTTTCCCCAAAAAAAATTTTTCTTTATTCTAAAAAAAAAAACCCCTTTTGCCCCAAAAAATTTTTCCCCCCAAAAAAAAAAATTTTTTTTTAAAAAAAAAAAAATTTTAAAAAACCCCTTTAAATTTAAAAAAACCCCAAAATAATTTTTAAAAAAAATTTTTGGGGGGAAAAAAAAAAAAAGGGGTTTAAATTTTTAAAAAAAAAAATTCAAAAAAAAAATTTTTTAACCCACAAACCAAAAAAAAAACAACAAATAAAAAAAAAAAGCCCCCAAAACCCCAAGGGAAAAACCAAAAAAAAAAAAAGGGGGGTGGGAAAAACAAAAAAAAAAGGGACAAAAAAAAAGGGGAAAAAAAAACCCTCCCCCAAAAACCGGGGGGAAAAAAAAAAAAAAAAAAAACCCCAAGGGGGGTTCCCCTAAACCCAGCCCAAATACCAAACAAAAAATTTTTTTAATCGGATTGGGGGCCGCCCCCTTTTTTCCAGAACCGTTTTTTCCCCTTTGGTTTCCCTTGCGGCCATTGGGAAAATAAACCCCCTTTTTGAACGAGGTCGCCTTTTGAAAAACCCCCAAAAAAACCACATGGGAAAACCTTCCCCCCAAATCCTAAAACCTTAAAACCAAAAATCCCCTAAAGGGGAAAGGGGTTTCAAAAAAAACCACAGGGGAAAAACCCCCCAAAAGTTTTTCCCCCGGGGCAAAAACCCCCCGGGAAACCCCTCCTGAAAAATTTAACCCCCCGGGGCCCCCCCCTTCAAAAGGGGGCCCCCCTTTGACATTTCCCCCCAAACCCAAATTTTTCAATAAACCCTTTTTAACCTTAAAAAACCCCCGGGGTGGAAAACTGGGCAGGGCCCAAAGGGGTTTGGGGCCCAAACTTAAAAGTTTGGAAAAACCCCCGGGTTCCCCCCGGGTTTTTCGGGGAAAAAGGAAAAGCCCCAAAACTCCCGCCCCAAATTTTAAAGGAACGATTTTTTTCCCCCCCCCCTTTTTTAAAAAAAGGGGGGGTCCCAAAATTTTGAAAAAGGGGGCCTTTTTAAGGGGAAGGAACGTTTTTGGGGGTGCCCAAAAGGGGGGTTGGGGCCCTTTTTTCCAAAATTTTTCCCCCCGGGGGGGAAAACCCCGGGGCCCAATTCCCCCCCTTCCCCCCCGGAAACCCCCCCCCCCCCCCAAAATGCAGTTTTTTCCCCCCCAAAAACCCCAATTTTTCCCCCCGAAAAAAACCTTCCCACACCCCCCCTTTTCCCCCACAAATTTTCCCCCAACCCCCCCTTTTTTTACCAACGGGGGTTTGGAAAAAACCCAAAAGGGGCGGGCAAAAAAATGGCGGGGAGGGGCCCCCTTTAACCCCCAATTTTCCCCCAACAAAGGGGAAAGCAAAACCCGGGCAAAAAACCAAAAAACCGGGCCCCACCCCTAACCCCCCCCGGGGGGGCCCCAAAACCAAAAAAAAGGGGCCCCAAACCGGCGCCCCCCCCAAAACCAGGGTAAATTTATCAACCTGCCTTCAAAACGGGCCCCCGACAAGACAAGCCCCAAGGGTTCTAAGCCCTCCCCCCAAACCAAAGTCTTTCCCAATGGGGAAAGGAAACCCAAACTCCCAAACCCCAAAATTTTTGAGTTTTAACCCCCGGTGGGGAAAGCCCTTTTTACTTTCGCAGAAAAAACGACCCCCCCCCTGGTAAAGGAAAGCCCCTGCCCACCTTTCACCAGGGAAAAAACCCCCCTCAATTTTCACTTTTGGGTTTTTCCCCACCTGGGTCATCCACCCCCTTTAAGGCTCCCCCCTCGTTCCAAAAAAGCCCCCCCCTTAAAGGGGGAAAGTCCCCCCGGCGGGGAAGGGGCAAAGGGCCCTTTTTGGGGCCCCCCCCCGGGGCCCGGCCCCCCACCCAAAGGGGGTGCCTTTTAGGGGCCTTTTCCCTAGAATTTTTTCCCCTTCCCCGGGATTTCCTTGTAAATCTTTTTTTTCCCTTTAAAAAAGGGGGGCCCCCCACCTTTTTAAAATTTTTTTCCCCCCACTTATTTAACCCCCCAAAAATTCAATTTTATAACCAAAGGGGCCCCAAAAAAATTTTTTTTTTTAAGGGTTTTTCCCAAATTTTCCCGAAATAACCCGGTTTTAAAGTCCGAAAAAATTTTTTCCCCTTTAAGGCCCAACCTATTTTTTAAAAAGGGAAGGAAAACCCCGCATTAATTAACCAAACCCCGGGGGGCCCCTTTTTTTTAAGTCCCAACCCCCCGGGTGTTTCCCCATTAAAATCCCCTTTTTAAATCCTTTTCCAAGGTTTTCCCAATTTTTCCAAATCCCAAAAAAAGGGTTTTACCCCGAAACTTTGGGGGGCCTTCCCCTAAACCCAAAAAAAGTTTTTAAGAAACCCAAAGGGCCTCCCCCAAAAAAGGGAAAACCCCAAAAAACCCGACTTTGGCCCGACCAAGGGGCCCCCCCAAGAAAAAAATTTTTCCCCCCAAAAACCCCCCCAACGAAAAAAACCCTAAAAAAAAACCCCCTTTAAATTAATCCGAAAAAAAACCCCGGGTTAAACATAAAATTAACGAGCCCCGGGACGGAGGCCCGGGTTTTGAAAAGGGTTTAAGGTTTAGGGCCCCTTTGGGGGTTTAAAAAGGGGTTGGGAAAAACCCCCCCTTTCCCAAAGGCCCTGGCCATCGGGGGGGAAAAAAGGGGACCCCCAACAAAGGGGAATTTTAAAAAAAGGGCCCTTTCGGGGGAAAAAAATTTTGCCCAAATTTTTTAACCTTTTTAATTTTCTTTCCCTTTCCCCTAAAAGCACCCCGGGGTTTTAATTCCCCCTTTTTTTAAAAAATTTTGGCCCCCCCCAGTTTTCCCTTTTAAAACGGCCCCCTTTTCAGGGAACCCCCCTTTTTGAAAAAATTTTTTTTTTTCCCTTTTTTTTTTTTTAAAAAAACCCTTCCTTTTGGGGAAAATTTTTCATTTTTTTTTGGGGGGGGGGAGAGGGGATTTTTTTCCGGGGGGGGGGGGGTTTGGGGA
>CAHIKZ030004077.1:0-43851 GCA_903632075.3 Acanthosepion pharaonis | reverse complement strand
GGTTCTCGTTCGATCACCTAAATTCAGCATCGTAGAGGCACGTCAGTACTAATTTTGTGACCGCTTGGTAACTCCTTGTTCTGTCACTGTTTTTCGTTTTAGCGTTATTTTGGAATGAATTTTGACATTTTCAGCGGATATTTGGTTTCGCACAAATCTTGCTGAAAAGACCAGTTTTTGTTCGATCACTGAAGTTAATCATCGTAGAGCCCGCTCATTACTTAGATCGGGTATTTCTTCGGATCTTCTGGTACCGGTGTAACGGACCATATTTTTTCGGTTTAGTTTTATCGTGGAATGATAACTGACTTTCGTCAGTGTAAATATGGGCAGACGCATCAGTTTACGGTCAAATTTCGCTGAAAACACCGGTTCTCGTTCGATCTCCGAAGTTTAGCCTCGTAGTGCCAGGTCAGTACTTAGATGTGGGACCGCTTGGAACACTTGGTACTTTAAGCAGACCCGGAGTCTCGCTGCATATTTTCTCCTTTTAGGGTTATCTTTGAATGATAACTGACAATCATCAGCGGAAATTTGGGCAAACTTAACCTCTTACGGTCAAATCACGCTGGAAACACCGGTTCTCCTTCGTTATTTTTCGTATAGCCGGTTTAGTACTTAAATGGGGGTCCTCTTGTGAACACCTTTTATTATAACTTTTTTTCGTTTTTGCGTTATCTTGAAAATAATAGTATCATTTTCAGCCGTTATTTGGGCAAACGCATTCGCTTACGGTCAAATTGCACTGAAACCCCATTTGTCGTTCGCTCGCTCATTATATTATCCCCACTTCATTCCTTAGATGCGCCAACGTTTGCGAACACCTAGTACTGTATGCAAACCCCTGCTACTGGTTTAAATTTCAGTATTTATTTCTTTTATTTCCTTGGAATGAAATCTGGCATTCATCAGCGGATATTTTGTGTCTAAAATCGGTTCTGTTCGTGTCTCGGTGGAAACAACGGTTCTCGTTCAATTAACGAAGTTAAGCTTTGTCGGTCTAAGTCAGTACTTAGATGGCGGACCTCGTGGAGGAACCTCGTTCTATAAGTTGACCTTTGCTCTCGGCTTTAACTTCCATTTGTTTTGCTTTGCGATGAGATCTGACATTCATCCTAAATCATTCTCTGGTTCTCCTTCGTTTAGTATGAAATCGACGTGAACGGCATTTTTTCATCCCCCCCCCCACTAGGGCATCATGTGGCACAAAGCCAGTTTAACGTGTGATCTCCGAGCCCGTGGGATCGGCCAAAAATATGCCTTTGAAGCCTTATAAACGGGTTCAGAGTCGGTTTACCTCCCCGAAAGAGACTCCACCCTTCGGCGTAGCCTCGTTCGGATTCCTCCCCGCCCGAAGGCAGAGAGTTCAACCGATCAGCCGGTAAGCTTGTCGCCCGACTTCAGACTGAAAGGTATTTAGTCACCACCCCACTCCATGAGGGCATCATGTGTCACAAGGCCGGTTTAACGTGTGATCTCCGAGCCCGTGGGATCGGCCAAAAATATGCCCTTTGAACCCTTATAAACGGGTTCAGGGTCGGTTTACCTCCCCGAAAGAGACTCCGCCCTTAGGCGTAGCCTCGTTCGGGTTCCTCCCCGCCTGAAGGCAGAGAGTTCAACCAATCAGCCGGTCAGCCAATCGCCCGACTTCGGACTGAACTTCGTTTACTGAATCAAGTCGACGTGAACACAAGTCGACCTACTTCAATCACCGAAGTTAAGCAGAGTCGAGTCATGTCTGTGCGTAGATGTGTGTCGCTTGAGAATGCATTATACTTTAAGAAACGCCTCTCATCTCTGAAAATTTTTGTTAATTTCCAACTGACCATTCTATTCATATTTATCTGTGTCTATTTTCGTGCATGCCATCGCTTATAGTCAAATCTCACTGGAAACACCATTTCTCGTTTGATCAGCGAAATTTAAATAGTGTCAATCCAGGACATTATTTAGATGTGGGACCCTTGTGATAGTTTAATCAACACCTATTGCCCGTGAATTTGTTTATATTCCAGCTGATCATTCTTTGCTTTGAAAACTAACATTCATCAATCGATTGATTACGGTCAAATCACACTGATAAATCTGGTTTTCGTTCGGTCATCAGTGTTAAGCATGTGTTAATCCAGGTCTCTACTTACGTGGGGACCGCTTGAGAACACATGGTACTGTAATCAACACTCACCCACACTCATTTTTTTCTTCTTTTCCATCGCATCTTCATTCAGTTGTCAAATTACTTCCTGTTTTTTTTAATTACCTTACTTGCACGTCTTTGAGATAGATAGATAGATAGATAGATAGATAGATAGATAGATAGATAGATAGATAGATGAGCAGGCGGTGATAGATAGATGAGCAGGCTGTGATAGATAGATAGATAGATAGATAGATAGATAGATAGATAGATAGATAGATAGATAATCATCTCATCATCTTGCGGCCTCAGCCGAGATTGAACTCACTACACCTTTCCAGTATTCCTTATCTGTCATAGCTAATACTTTGGTGCAGTTCGTAATCTTGTCAAATAGCTGAATTCTTGATGCTAGGGCTATCAAGGGTATTTTTTATCGTGACACCAACACTAAATGGATTGCCAACCAAGGCCCAGAGAGACTCCATTCACCCTCCGCAGGTTTTGAATTCAGAGTTTTCCTTCTCCTGGACCAGTTGCCATCCAAGGCTATAGAACCCAGTCTGTCCTGCTATTTACCCATAGCTGGAGGGAGAAGAAGAGGATCCACACCTTTCCCAAGGGTGAATGTAATGGATTTCGAACTGGAATTCGAACTCGGCTCTCCGATTCCTCAATCCAAGCCGCTATCCATTACTCCACCGTGCCTCCTCTTCACTCCACCGTGCCTCTATAGATAGATAGAAAGATGAGCAGGCTGTGATAGATAGATAGATAGATAGATAGATAGATAGATAGATAGATAGATAGATAGATAGATAGATATGAAAAGACTGGAATAGATAGATAAGAACAGAATGGAATAGATACATATATATATATAAATATATTGGGATAGATAGATAGATAGATAGATAGATAGATAGATAGATAAGCAATTTGTATCACTGGTACTCGTACGATCACCGACGTTAAGCAACGTTGAACATGGACTGGAGCGCTCCTTCATATCAGCTTCTGTAAGCATTAATACTCGGGTTTGAGGCCGAATGTGAAATTCAATTTTGGTCGTTACATTCGCATTACATTAAATAGTGTAATCATTATTATCTCCAAAATATTTTTATAATCCAAAAAAGGTGTTTCGGCTTAAAATGGTTGATAATTCGTAAAAAAGTTTTTCTTATTAATCGATTTGTTTTTTTGTTTTTTGTTTTTTTACGGATTATCAACATTCTTTACTGTTTCCCATTCTTAATCTTCGATGCCTGCCAAAATGTTTATTTTTTTTTTTTTTTGCTTCGAGTAAGCTTTTGCTATACTTACGTAAAGTCTTGTTTTTGATTAAGCGTTCACTTCTTCCACATAGCTGAGACCCTAACAAGTGCAGAGTGGACCTGGGAACCGCAGCAAATAAGGCGGGGGGCTCCACGCTCCTCAAAATCAGAGGCCTGGCTTTTGGATATAGTTCACCCAGGACAGGCACGCCGAGGTATTTTAATTTTTTGCTTAGTCTGTCACGAAACGTGGAGCACCCAGTGAGAATCGAACTCGCGATATGCAATTATTTATCTCTCAGTACACGCTTGGCCTGGCACAAGATTACACAAATAGGGCATTCAGTGAAAAGTGAAATCACTACAATAGAATTAAGTTGAACTCGATATGGTAAGCAAAAAGCAATAAAGATCATATGAAGCCAAAGTATGGTAAGTAAAATTGATTTTAGCCGAATATCTTTAGGCGAGCAGACTCTGGCGTGTGTCAGCTGCCAATGCAATCGATCTTGATGTTACGCAATGGAGGAGGGAGATAAGGAGAAAGAGGAAGCGAAAGAAGGAAGATCTATTAACTGATAAACAGACAGACATGGAAAGATACAAGAGAAATTAAAATGTCGGTCACTTAGTTCAGATGGATTGCCAATGCTCGGGATGGAAACAGACTGAAGTACAGAAACGAGTAAACTGACTAAACAGACATATCTGATAGATAGATAGATAGATAGATAGATAGATAGATAGATAGATAGATAGATAGATAGACGAGCAGGCTGATAGATAGATAGATAGATAGATAGATAGATAGATAGATAGATAGATAGATAGATAGATAGATAGATATGAAGGGACATGAATAGATAAAGAACAGAATGGAATGGATAGATATATATGAACAGATTGGGATAGATAGATAGATAGATAGATAGATAGATAGATAGATAGATAGATAGATAGATAGATGAGCAGGGTGTGATAGATAGATAGATAGATAGATAGATAGATAGATAGATAGATAGATAGATATGAAAAGACTGGAATAGATAGATAAGGACAGAATGGAATAGATACATATATATATAAATATATTGGGATAGATAGATAGATAGATAGATAGATAGATAGATAGATAGATAGATAGATAGATAGACGCAGGCTGATAGATAGATAGATAGATAGATAGATAGATAGATAGATAGATAGATATATTAAGCTCTATCTATCTATCTATCTATCGTGAACATCTATCTATCTATCTATCTATCTATCTATCTATCTATCTAGATAGATAGATAGATAGATAGATAGATAGATAGATAGATAGATAAATAGATAGATAGATAGATATGAAACAGACTGGAATAGTTAGATAAGAACAGACTGGAATCGATAGATATATATGAACAGATTGGGATAGATAGATAGATAGATAGATAGATAGATAGATAGATAGATAGATAGATGAGCAGTGTGTGATACATAGATAGATAGATAGATAGATAGATAGATAGATAGATAGATAGATAGATAGATAGATAGATAGATTAGCAGGCTGTGATAGATCGATCGATAGATAGATTCTATTTATTATTGCAAAATACAATAATTGTGGCACATGGCCTTAAAGTGGGGTTTGGGGTTGAGGCCGGTCATCCTTACCTATCCTATACCTAGCTAACCCGATTCACGACCCATTCATTCAATACAAATAACACATTCACCAAAAGAATTCACCCTTCACCTTTTACTTCGACATATACCACAATACCACATTCACAAAGGGGCCCTAAGAAATAAACCCCATGTTTTAAAATCTCTTATCTACAAAAGTTCATAATATATATATATATATATATATATATATATATATATATATATATATATATATATATATAATCTGACGATGATGTGAAATGATGGGGAGGGTTCTGAATCCCGATACAAAATTATATATAAAACAGAAAGTAACGGAAAATAATTAATGTTAGTAGTTGCCGCTGTATTCTGTCATCAGACAGAATCAAGGGGTTAACTCTCTAACGGAATGGGGGAAGTGAAAAATAAATATAGGGCGTGGGGAAGTCAATGACTGAACCAGTCGAGATAAAAAGGCGGCCGAAAACAAACTGGGGAGGTCGGAAATCTCAACTTGGCTCATAACCAAAGTAAAGCGCCGGAAACAGGCCAGGAACGACACTCACTCACGTTAACTAGGTACACAAAAGTGGGTATCTACCTTTACGAGGGGGGTGGGTCGCAGGAAACCGCCCCGTTGTGACGAGAGGGAACTTAAAAAAGGAACTCAAGGATAGCCCCTTTCACACGAACCAAACTCGCTACTTTTACCCACCTTTCGTTGAAATCTGTCGACACCAAACGCTTTCTATCAGTTCTGATCTTCACTTTCAGCTGATGATGAAAGTATCCGATCAGAACCTGATGAGAATAGCGTTCCCGTCGCAATATCCCCTCCTTTCGCGTCATCCAGATCACCATTCTTGCCACGGCTAGCAACGTTAGAAACACCATTCGTTTAACCCCAGAATACGGGGGCGACACATTGTCGCACGCGTATGCGAGATCGATGAGCACAAGCTGATCGGGAGCGATACGAGCCGTCAGCTCGCCGACATAGACCCAGAAAGGGCGTACCAGAGGACAATGTTAGAAGGCGTGCAAAGCCGTTTCCTCTAAACCAAGGTCACACCGGTAACAGTCGGGCAAATCCGCCCAGCCCCATCTGAAGGCCATGTCGTTGAGAGATAGCACGTTACGGATCAATCGCCAGGTAAGCGAAAACTCAGTGTTACTGAGGTAATTCGCCGCTGGCGCCCAAGACCAGAAAGAGCGCAACTCGTCCACCGACAAGCCGAGCCGCTCGCAGAGACGATCCTTCATAACCCCCTCCACTAATTCACGATACAAGACCTTTCGAGGCCGTGAAAGATCACTGGACCGAGGAAAAGCCCTCAAGGCCGATCGACACTTTCCCCGGACCTACGACGGCGCTTAGCCCAGTATATGGGTGGAGTGATAGTAAGGCTAGGGAAGGCGTCCCTAACACTCCCCACCAAAATCGAATCCTCTGTCAAAACGCGGCGTAGGAAAGCCAACCTCGAGGCGTGTCGATGACTCACCACGTGAGGCAATCCCAACCCCCCTTGACACGTACGTTAAACACAAGATTCTTTACGGACATTCTGCTTGCGCCCACCCCACAAGAGGGTGGACAACAAGCGCTCGATCGCCTTCCTATGGTCCTTGCAAAGAGGAAGTACAGCCAAGCGGTAAAGGACGAGAGGAAAGACGTAAGTGGCACACGCCTGTACTTCTGACCAATTTTTTTCTCCAGCTGGAGGTCGGGTCCAAACCACATTCCGAGAATGCGGACAGGACCGTCCGTCCAACTGAAGGGCCCCTTCTAGGCACCTAACTGCAAGCCGGAAGACTTGTTACAGTTAATCTTGTCCCCTGTGTCCTTTTCGTACCGTTCAAGCGCCTTCTGTACCACCTCAATTTTGCTGCGGCACGACACGAAAATGGATACGTCATCGGCGTACGCGGAAACCCTGGCTCGATCCCCACCAAGGACAACGATTCCAAGTAGGGCTGGACTGCACGCCCCGTCCCTCAGCCGGCGAAGGAGAGGCTCCAACGCCAAAGCGTAAAGTAAGGGCGACAGTGGGCAACCCTGACGAACCGACCGAGATAGCGCAAAAGCGCACGACCGCTTTCCGTTCACCTGTACCACAGCACTGGGGGAGCGATACAGGAGGCTAATCCACTTGCAGAAGTCGGGTTGGAATCCGGCGGCCTGCAGGACAGCAGCCAGATACCGATGGTCGACCCTATCAAATGCCTTGGACTGATACAAATTGATCAGCGCGGCTTGCTTGTCGTCTTTTACACCCTCTAGGATTGTGCGGATCAGATGCAGGTTGCTCTGAATTGTTCGGCCCTTCACAGAACAATTCTGATCGGGTCCCAACAGACTCTCGGCAACTGACTGCAAACGCTCCGTCAGGATAATATCACACACACACACACACACACACACACACACACACACACACACACATATATATAGATATACACAGTAAGTGTGTGTGTGTGTGTGTGTGTGTATGTGATATATTATTCTCTGTGTGGAGAATGTATATATAGTTTTGTGTGAGAATATTGCCCAGTATTCATTATCAAATTGTAGATAAAGTAGAGTATACTTCTATTAGCTTTTAACATTGCTCGGATTCTTTCATTTTGCGCATAAATTAAGTTGTTTAAATATTGGTTTATATTTTTTATGCCTGTTAAAAATAGATCATTATATATATATATATATATATATATATATATATATATATATATATATATATATGTGTGTGTGTGTGTGTATGTGTGTGTGTGTGTAGATAGATAGATAGATAGATAGATAGATAGATAGATAGATAGATAAACATTGTGTGGATAGTGAAGAAAGACATTTCAATGTGACTAAACTAGTAGAAATGGTAGAATGCTTGAATACAATGTACGTATTTAATAACTTCTTTTGTATTTTTTTATTAGTGGCTTAAGGGTCATTAACGACGGAAGTGCGGTTGCTTCAGATTTAATCAGATTTGAGTAAAGTTGCTACGTACAAATACCCTTGGGATAAATATGAATCTATACATACATATATACACAAATTCGAAAAAAATGAACGTGTAGAGAAGATCATACTAAAAACATTGAAGTATTGTCAATACCACCAGAAAAAATCTTATGGTTGAAATCTGGGTATTGTAACTGGTAAATACTCAATTTTATATATATATATATATATATATATATATATATATATATATATATATATATATATATATATATATTTATAGGGCGTGTGTAATATATATATATGCATATATATATGCGTGTGTAACAAATTTAGATTTAACTAAAATATATCTGTAAAAAGACAATATGAATAAAGATAAAAAGAAAACTTTTCTTTCCGTCTTCTGGTCGACTTTAGCAAGTCAAATGTGAGGATTTTATTTTGCAACGAGTATTTATAAACAAAAGTAAAAAATATTGTTAGTTTCTAAAAAATTTTCGGAAGCGATAGATAGATAGATAGATAGATAGATAGATAGATAGATAGATAATGATATGATAATCATATGGGTAGTGAAGAAGTCTAAATGTTTTTCAATGTATTTCTCTTCTTCACCTAGCTGTCCTGGGCTACAAATCCTAAGGGCTCTGAGGTAATATCCTATGACTTGTACTGATTTTATTTCTTAACTGTTGTGGGAAAAGGAATTAATTAGACCGTTTTGTTTATAGATTTCTTACAAACGTAACAATTACAAATTTGCTTTTAGAATTTACCACAAACCCACTAACAATAACTATCAATTAATCTCAATTCCCATCACAATCAAAAAACAAAATCAGGACCCGTCATTAGATTCTATTTCAGGGCCCTTATTTAACCCATATATATAATTGTATATTTGAATAGCAATAGCTTATTTATACAACTTTCATTGAAGATGACTCACAAGGAACTGTGATTAAGCTTTTTATCAAATTTTTCTTTCATTCGTATAAAAGATATAAAAACTGATTAGCTGATACTTGATCTAACATTTTCATTCTTCTTTGTTCTACGGCAATCACAGAATATATTTTTTAGTTCATTCCAAGAGGAACGTTTTAATTTTATAGTGTTTTCTTTAGGAAGAAAAATAAATACGTACTTTTTTTTTAAGTAGGTTAAAGATTTTACTAAGGTTTCGTTAATTTATTTACTTATTTCTACTAAGTGAAAAGAATAAAGGTAGGGAAAAGAGATAGATAGATAGATGAGCAGGCGGTGATAGATAGATAGATAGATAGATAGATAGATAGATAGATAGATAGATAGATAGATAGATGAGCAGGCGGTGATAGATAGATAGATAGATAGATAGATAGATAGATAGATAGATAGATAGATAGATAGATAAGCAGGCGGTGATAGATAGATAGATAGATAGATAGATAGATAGATAGATAGATAGATAGATAGATATACTCTGTATTCGGCCCTTCAAAAAGTGTGGTTGGTTCTGCACAAAGTTTTCACAACTATAATCAAATTATATGTGCTGGTTACTGGGCTGTCGGTTCCTAGAAACTGAGCTGCTTGACCCTCATACGTCGATTACAACGGGAGAGTCCACCATATATATATATATAATTGTCTAAATGATCTGTTGATCCGAATGCTTTCGATGAATCTATTCGCCATTATCAAGGATATTTTTGTTTGTTTAACTGAATACATAGATCTTTTTTATGTATATATAAGGATGGAAATGTTTCTTTTTTATTTTCCGAACACGGTGAACACGTTGGGGCCGTGTTCATAATCGATATTATTCAGAGTTGTCTTCTTTTTTATTATTGACGCTTCCATTATTTTTAACCGTTTTTTGCATGTAGATAAGGCTATTACAGAAGTATATTGCGGACAGAGATTGATAAATCTCCGTGTGTGTCTAAGTGGGTGCCTAATGAGGTTATAATCCGAAAGATGTAAATATACATTTGGATAATGCATAATTCGATTTTATCCATTTTTGTCTCATGAGAGTGCTTCATTAGTACAGGTTTCCCACAATCCCAAATGAACATGGGGAGGAAGAAAGTTCCTTTGAATTACACAGGAAAACGTTTTGAGCGTTCCTCTGTTTGTACCTGTCCCCATGTTAACGGGTGTCTTTGTCTTCCATGACTGCCTTGCCATACATATTTTTATATCATATATATGTTCTTTTCTAGACACTCAAAGCATCCAATTAATTTACCCTAAACCTATGAACCTTTTCAGAATTAAAGTCAGATATTTCTGCAATTATTTCAGCATTTTCAATCGTAGTAAAAAAAAAAAAAAAAGAAAAAAAAAACTCAGCTATTTGAGGTTGGCTGGTAACCCATATAAATTAATGGTATTTGGTATTTCATTTTTACACCTTTTCGGTTTCCGAAAAGATTCCCCACCACCTAGTACACAATGTCGTACATAGATTATAGTGATTTTCTAATGAAAGCTTAGATGTGGCACATGGTCAAAAGTATGGCGTACCCAGCGAGGATCGAAATCAGTACTCAGTCGTAATTGTTCTAGCGAGACAAGCTTGCTAACCATTAGACCGCCTCCAGGAGCGCACCATACATAAATTATATGCGCGTGTGTGCACGCGCGTGTGAATGTGTATACATATATATATATATATATGTGTGTGTGTGTGTGTGTGTGTGTGTGTGTGTGTGTGTGTGTGTGTATATACGCATGCAGTGCAGGAGAACAATATGCACTTAAGATATGGTTAAAATAAACCTGATTTATAAAATGAAAAGAAATTGTTTGAATTTAAACAAGCATATCTAAGAACAAATAGAAAAGTTAGCAAAAGTTAAAATGGAAATGTTTTCTCGCAATTTTTATTTAATATATTCTGTTGACTTTTTTGCATTCATGATTTTTACTGTTTTCCTTCTTTTTACTTTTACTGATATATATATATATATATATATATATATATATATATATATATATATATATATATATATATATATATATATATTTCTCCCTCTGCAGAAATACGTAAATATATAAGCAAATGTAACTAAAATCTTTAATCTACTTAAACACATTTACATATTTATTTTTTTTCTTCCTAAAAGGAAACACTAAAAATAAAACGTTCCTCTCCGAATGAATTTCGTAAATCGAAAAAAGACTCCTGTTAAAAGTGCAACGCCTGTAGAGCCATGATTTATGTGCTGATCTCGCAAGCAGTTTTCAGTGATTTACTTCCTAACGTCTTCGATAAATGTCTACGGATTATTTTTTTAATACAAAAGTGCTTACTTTTAATACCGGATCGCCAAAATTTAATTCCAGTTTGTCTATGTGGGATTTGCGGGGTCATTCACATTAAAGCCACAGAAATTAGCCTCGTATTCACAGAGATAAAAGCCTACGTGACAGGAAATAAAACGTACAGAAATAATACGAAATCGTGGCAAATTGTATATTATTTCAATAAAATTTATTTGTATTTCTCTTGTGTATAATAATGTGTGCATTTCTTAGGTTACAATTGTTTCGTTGTCGGACAAGTGTTGTCCATGCGAAGGTTCGTGTCGAGAGGTTGAATTTAAATTTTTTTGGTGGGATGTCCGTATTTCCGGCAGAAACAGTTTTTGTTGCATGCTGGGAGAGTTGTAATATTTTTTACTTTTATTTAATTTAGTTTAAACAAAGTTTAAATATTATTGTTTTATTTTATTTTATTTATATTTTTCATTATTATTATTATTTTATTTTTATTTATTTATATTAATATGTCCCTACAGATTCGGATGATTCGTATTGTTGATATTTACCTACTCCGTACGTCTAGGAACTCCCAAACAGAAAATAAGGAGGTACTAAGTAACAAGAAGAGAGGACTCAAAATACTTTTACCACATTTATTACATGTATCACAACATAAAACAAAAGACACAACAAACAATAGGTTATTACACACAAGTTGTCTGTGCCCTTGTGGGGATTTCTCTACCTCTCGATGAAGTTGTTGAAGTTCGCCTTGTTATATTGACTCTGAACTACTCAAATTGTTTCTGGATTTAGTCACTGCCCTCTGCTTTAGGTGATCCCCAGACGCAGGGAGTTGTCATATGACCGTTTCAAACGGGAATTTATGAGATCTCAAAATAGATCTCGTATGGCAGTGTATCCCTACAGTAAGCACCTGTGTATGTGTTTGTGTATTTTATTAACGTTAAATCGATACAAGGGCCTTTCAAGTTAGAGGTTTACTGTGTGGAATTGTATTAGCGTAAGAAAGAACGTAGGTGATTATAGATTTCCACAGATTAAAGGTTCATCTGCTTGAAATGATTTCCCAATCACTACAATCTTGATCTCTGGGTTAAACATTTTTTTCTTTTCGTGTTCATATAGTAAGAGGTAAGTTCAATTCAGACAGCTTCTTCCTAAGAAATGCTACTTTTTGGATGTTTTCCCAATCACTACAATATTGACCTCTTCAAGTCTAGGCTGAACATTAATCTTTTCTTTACGTATTCCTATAGTAAGAGGTAAGTTCCATTTGGACAGCTTCTTCTCAAGAACTCGCCATATGCAACCCTCGTAGGGGTTGACTAGATACCGAATAAAGTCGAGCTTCTCGGCTTGAAGGTCGAACTCTCTGCCTCTGAGCAGAGAGGAACCCCGTCATGGCTCCGCCGAAGGGCAGAGTCTCGTTCGGGGTGGTTGACCAACTCGACCCGTTTATACGAGTTCTACGGGCATTTTTTGGCCGAGCCTACGGGCTCGGGAAACCCACGTAAAACTCGGTCTTGTGCCACATGCAACCCTCGTTGGGTGGGGGGTACATAACGAGCTTCTCGGCTTGACGGTCGAACTCTCTGCCTCTGAGCAGAGAGGAACCCGGACGAGGCTCCGCCGAAGGGCAGAGTCTCGTTCGAAGAGGTTGACCAGCCCGATTCTGTTTTTACAGTTTCTATGGGCATTTTTTGGCCGAGCCTACGGGCTCGGGAAACCCACGTAAAACTCGGTCTTGTGCCACATGCAACCCTCGTGGGGGAAGTGGCTAGATACCGAATCAAGCCGAGCTTCCCGGCTTGACGGTCAAACTCTCTGCCTCTGAGCAGAGAGGAACCCGGACGAGCCTCCGGCAGAGTCTCGTTCGGGGAGGTTGACCAACCCGATCCCGTTTATACGGATGGAGAGGGAACTGGATGCAACACTAATATGGTTGTTACAGAAAGACGCTGAAAATTGTTAGAAATTAAAATAAAAATCATAAAAATAAATATTTTTCTGTATTTATCTAATCATTTCTAAGATACAACGGTTGATAGCTTAATCTAACAATTGGACAATTTTGTTGTTACACTATTTGGACAATTTTGCTGTTACACATAGTATATATGGAACCAAACGCAGATAAAGCGGTTGAATTGAACGGAGAAATCACAATAGACAGACAGATTTAGAAAAAAAAATGGGAAAATAAAAATAAAAGGGGTCTGGAATAAGAGTGTGTAGGCTGAAAAAAATTAAATAATGGACCAAATCCGTCTATTCTGGGCAAGAGAGAGCATTTTTCTCTTCAATCATGGCTCTCCACAACTTCTTAACCTTTGTAACTCTAAGCCATGTTTATCCTCCTTTAATATCCTTTCTAGTCCCTGTTCTGCAATCTCTTTACACAGGCTCGTTAGATAAGGTACTCGTTGTTTCACTCTGTCTCTCTTGCTTTCAATGTATCCTTTGGTGTGCCATTTTCCAAAGCCTCTTTCCTCATTATATGTCCCAGAATGTTTAAATGTCTCTTCTTGATTCTAAGTATAAGTGTCCTTTTTGTTTTCATTTACTTTAAAACTTCCTCGTTACTCACATTTTCTTTCCTTGATCTTCTCAGCATCCATCTTTAGAACCACATCTCTGTTGCAACAAGTCTCTATCTAAAAGATAGGAATGTTTCTCTTATTGATAGAAGGAGCGATATATAGAAAAACTTTGGAACAAGGAGGGTTAAGACATAAAATCCGTGGGAAAAGATTGGCGATTTAATTCACATATAGACGACGCCTAGTATTGGTGTGTCTAGGGTTTGAACAATGGAAAAGTGACCCAGGCTTAGAGGGCAATGATGACTGCAACTGAAAATACAAGCTGTAAAGCGAAAGCTTCATTTTCGTAAACAAAGACTTTGGAGTTGATTTCTCCTGGTCGAAAGTTGAGTTGAAATACCATGAGGGGATGGATAAGCCGCCCACGCTCACTGAGATTTGGTGAGATATAACAATATGAGAGAATGGAAGAAGGAAATTCCCCAGAATTATGAAGTAAGCTGACCACAAAAAGGGATTTAACGAAATCCCCCTATGCGCCAGGCCTCGTGCCAGTTTGAGCGAATGTCTATAAATACGAATCTATGATGAAAATATCCAGAAGTCACTTTCACATAAGAGGAGCATTATTACAGCACACCTTTCTTTGTTTTTCATGAAAATTTTCCTAATACTTTGCTTAGCTTTTGGAAGGCATCTTTTGCTATTCTAGTGCGTCTTTTGAGTTAGTCATTACGAGCCTACTGACCATGTGAACAGCCACAGTCAAGCAGTATTTTTATTAATCATTTCACCCCAAGCAAGACAATAAAGCCACTAAGACCCCGAGTTTGAATATGAGTAAAAGAAAACATTATTAGTGGGAGAGAACAATAAAAGAACAGGAATAAAAAAAAAATGATCGCATTTAAATTTCTGTAGATCAAAGTTGACCAGAAAGCAAAAAGCCGAAAGAGTATTCTACAAGTGAAGCGTAGGAGAAGAAACTGTTAGCATAGAACTTACGGTTACATCTAGTCATTTCAACTGTATTAGTACAATCATACACGAGTAATGTCTTAAAATATTAGTACAGTTATATGTAATGAGGAAAGAGGGCTTGGAAAATCTGATAGTCACGTGGCAGATCGAGGGAAAGAGGGACAGAGGAAAGTAGATTAGGAGAAGTAACGAAAAGACAAAACTAGAAAAAGCTGAACAGAATAGCCATATTTTGTCTTGTAAAGCAGCGTGAAGTTTGAATTTTATCTTGTAAGAGATGTGAACGCTGTTAGGTAAATTTTCTACCTCAGAGTCTATTGAATTTAAAAATTAAATTATAAAGTTTGTTGTTCTATTTTGTTTCACAGAAATAGTTAAAAAACATGTTGTGTTTAGCTGTTCTGGTGTATAGTGATTTTCGTAGCGTAGCTCAGATGTGGCACAAAGCCGAAAGTATGGGGCACCCAGTGAGGATCGAACTCACTACTCAGTCGTAATTGTTCTAGCAAGACAAGCTTGCTGACCATTACACCACCTCGAGGTGCCCAATTGATTTTCTAAGCGTAGCTTAGATGTGGCACAAGGCCGAAAGTATGAGGCAACCAGTGAGGATCGAACTCACTACCCAGTCGTAACTGTTTTAGCGAGACACGCTTGCTAACCATTATACCACGCTGAGGTGCCCCAGCTGTTCTGGTGTATATGTTACAAACATAAGACATTTTCTTTTCTTCTTAGAAAATCCAACCTTGTAGAAAAATTGATAAAATTCGTTAATCGTATTAATTGGTTTCCTCCAAAAAAAATTCATTTCTCTCTATGAAATATTTTGAAGGGAAATTTATTTTGAAAGGAAAATAAAACAAACTGAATTGGGATTTACATTCCAATACCTACAATACATTCAGAAAACCGTCTCTTTTGCCGAATACAAGGGAATTCAGAAAGCCTCCAAAACAAAGATTAGTCCAAACTGATGAATTACATAATTTCATTTCGGCTAATAAGATAAAGGATTTTACTCATTTGGAAGAAGCAAAATGTTGTCCTAACGGTTTTGAATTTTAAAAAAAGCAAGTTTATATTTGTTACGGTCCGATTCCTTGTATCACGGTGATAGTCCAAGGTAAAACCAATAAAGAAGAACTCGAACACGGATATGGAATAACACAGATATATTACAAACAGGAATATATACAGAGAAATAGAAAGTGTTAGTACGAACAATCAGGTCTAGTAGTAATTGTCTGAACACGACTCTGTTTCGGACTTTCTCTGACTCGACTGACTGACTCGCTCGCTCTGACTGACTGACAGACTTCTGACGGACTTCACTCCAGACTTCAGACTAAACTCCGTGCTTCCTCTTGAGGCGCAGTATTTATTACGTATGGAATAGTCCATTATGTTATTATGGGTAAGGTCCCATAACAATATTCTAATTATCTTTGACCCTGAAATACATTTTCCATCTATAAAAATGAATTCGCATTGACCAAAACCTTCACGTCCAGTGCGATGAAAAATTCATACCGTTACCGTAGTGTTTTATACATGGAAATAATTCTAAACTCACAATCATGGTAGAAAATTTTCCAAACTACAAACAAAACGTGGTGAAAGAACAACCATACTCAATTCTAAAAGAATTACAAAAAAAGACAACATTACCAACCAAAAGGTCGTCATTCATTTTCTATAGAACTGTGATACTATTTGTTGTTACCGCGGTAAAACATAGGAATGTTTCTCTTACTGATAGAAGGAGCGATATATAGAAAAACTTTGGAACAAGGAGGGTTAAGACATAAAATCCGTGGGAAAAGATTGGCGATTTAATTCACATATAGACGACGCCTAGTATTGGTGTGTCTAAGGTTTGAACAATGGAAAAGTGACCCAGGCTTAGAGGGCAATGATGACTGCAACTGAAAATACAAGCTGTAAAGCGAAAGCTTCATTTTCGTAAACAAAGACTTTGGAGTTGATTTCTCCTGGTCGAAAGTTGAGTTGAAATACCATGAGGGGATGGATAAGCCGCCCACGCTCGCTGAGATTTGGTGAGATATAACAATATGAGAGAATGGAAGAAGGAAATTCCCCAGAATTATGAAGTAAGCTGACCACAAAAAGGGATTTAACGAAATCCCCCTATGCGCCACGCCTCGCGCCAGTTTGAGCGAATGTCCATAAATACGAATGCGCGAAGCGAATTCGTCAGAGGGAAACAAGAGAGAGACAGCAGAAAATTCGTCCCAACCACAGGTCGTGATATCCCCCCCTCACCTGATTGCCTGCCGAAGAGAACACTCCGATCTCAACCTTGTGTCGAAATTTACAAAAACAGCAAACCAAACTTTACGAAGTCAACAACAATATCACTATCGATTTAAATACGGGTTGGACTTATAATTAATTGCATGCAAACTCTGATATAACCAATTATTGTACAAAGGACTGATATAAAAACAGTATTTTTTTTTCTTCTCAATTTATTCGATTGTTACGTCTTCACTCTGCTTGGACCAGCCCAGCACAAAGATACCTGCGACGATTCGATCTTGGCCTCCTTATAATCAAACTTAATTCACAACGTGGGATAAAGCAGGTCTGAGATGTTCATCGATTAAGACCATGAAGGGTGTTATACGATTATATTTGGTTGCTGTGACCAAATAGGATTATAGAACTAATACGTTACGCCTTACTACTGCACCTCAACAAGCCTACAAATTACTTATTGGGAAATTTCCATTACCATCTTTTTCTTTATGAGAGAAAATTAAAAGAAAATTACATGTTTTCAATGTGAAATGTGTTTCCTGGTCATGGTAGGCAATGTTTGTGGTGATGCTACAGAGAAACAGTACTTTGGTTTACGGGAGTCTTACGGTTCCACCTAGACAAATGGCAGAGTTCGTTTGTGTTAGTTTTGCTATACTTGACGATGCAGATAAACAAGAGAGACTGCTGAAAAAAATTTTGGAAAATTATTTATCCAAAATATATTTTTACTGAAAAAGGAATTCACTTTGCAGCAAAAATTGTTGTGGCGATGTTCCGGCGTCAATTAAGACAGTCTGCTTCCTATCGTGAAGAATAAACCGAAGATTTCGATAGAGACTGTATTCTACTGACTTGGCTTCTTCATACTTTCATTTGTTTCGATCTGTACAGAATATTCAGAATACCTTCTGAAAAAAAAAAACACTATGTTTCTCCGAAAATGGCATCAAGAAGCTTGTAGAACGATGGGACACAGTTGTTAAAGACTTTGTATAGCTTTATACCCACCCACGATTCAGTTGCGTATAATAACGATGTTTAACGATGGTAAAGTATGGTACACATTGAGACTTTTCAAATTCCACTCTACCTCTACAGTCGTTGTTCCAAATTACCGAATATATTACTGATTTTTTGAATTCTCCTCGCAACGTCACTGTCCAGTTAGAATGTTCTCGATGGTGTACTACCAAGATAAATAAAGTCATTAATCACACATATACGGTATATATTTGACTCTATCTAAATTTTGACTGGTCCATAGCTTTCGTGAAACTTCAAGAACAGTAAAAGCACTGATGAAAGCATCTATAATGCACTGCACATCATCCATAAGGTCGCAGTCAATTGCATACAAGACACTTATAAAGTTAACAGATTCTATCGTCAGTCTCATGATATTAAATACATTTCCAGAGGTGCAATAGCGTAAACATACGCCATTATCACAGTCCTTCAATGCCATGTAAAAGATCATTGTAAAGTAAAGAGAAAATTTATGTTGGAACAGGAATGTCATCACTTAAATTGTTTCAGGCATCTTACTACCAACTATTACGTATACTTTCATGCCATCACGGAAGCCTGTGTAAATGTTTAATTTATCAAATTTACTTGTGTGTATATATAAATATATCTCTAACACTCAGGGCCGAAAGAGAAAAAAGAAGGAAATAGAGAGTGGAAAGAAAGAAAAAAGAAGGGAAAGAGAGAAAAAAAAAACTGGAAAAGAGAAGGAAAGAAAGAAAAAAAATGGAGGAAAAGAGAAGGAAAGAAAGAAAAAAAATGGAAGAAAAGAGAAAGAATGAAAGAAAAAATGGAGGAAAAGGGAAGGAAAGAAAGAAAAAAAATGGGGGAAAAGAGAAGGAAAGAAAGAAAAAATGGAGGAAAAGAGAAGGAAAGAAAGAAAAAATGGAGGAAAAGAGAAGGAAAGAAAGAAAAAAATGAGGGAAAAGAGAAAGAAAGAGTGATTAGAGAAGGCGGGGAGAATATGAGGAGACAAGACATTTATGAAGAGGAGAAATAACCACGGCGTTCTTCACATCTGTACATGCATACACGTATAGGCGTACACACCCAAGCGTGTGTGATCCCATGCGCACACATACACACGCACATACACACACGCGCACAAACATACACACAAGGAAGAAAAATCAATTTAAAATAATTTCTTAAGGGAAATGGTAAAATTGTCAGGCAAATGTTGATACCGCCTAACGACTGGATTGAACGATTGCAAAATAGGTTCGGGGTGCTGAATCAATCAGCTAACTGACAAATTTTATATTTCTATTACTCTTATATATATATATATTTGATCTGAATTCATATATTTATGAATTGGGATCAAATATGGTTTGGGACACGACAAATACATACACACACTCTCTCTCACACACACATACACACACACACACACACACACACACACATATATATATATATATATGTGTGTGTGTGTATATATATATATATATGTGTGTGTGTGGGGGGGGGCATGCATTGGAGTACTCTGACTGACAGGCGTTTGCTTACATTCGTAAAAGCAATACGCTAGAATTAGCAGTCTCTCTCTGCCAAGTGCTGATAGCTTAGGGATAGAAACTCTGACACGAAATCGGTCGAGTTTCAGTCCTGGCTTAAGGCATTCGGATGTCTAGTCGCAGCGAAACTGTAATATCTGCGAATAACATATATATACATATATATATATATGTGTGTGTGTGTGTATTTGTGGTAAAAATATAGTTTTAAGGAATAAACGACATTGCGTATGTAAATATAAAACTGGACACTGACGTCAAAATCCAGCGGCGACAGTCTGTTTCATGGTTAAACGAAATTCTTAGGCAATAGGCGAAGATTATAGGCGTAGTCAATAGGTGTCGTCCATGTACCTCCACATCAGTCTGTATTTATGGTTGACACCAGCCAATCATATTACTGTGAGGGGGAACCCAGGTGTATGTATATTCATTACATCTCTTTTCTGTCCCCCTTTTCTCCTTATTCTATCTTCCATTCGAACAAATTTACTACGTCTGTTACTCGCTGTTCCCCCCTGCTTCTCTTACCTTCAATATGTCCTGTGAGTTTTAAACTCTCCAAACGCTCTTTTCTCGTTATGCGTCTCAGAAATTTCCCTGCCACTTTGGGATTGTAAGTATCCTATTCTGCGGATCTTATTTTTCTTAAAAATTTCACGTTGCCATTCTCAGCATTCGTCGGTAGAACCACATCTCTGTTGCTTCTCGTCTCTTCTTCATTTGTCAGGAGATTGTCCAGCATTCGCTGCCATATAAGACATTAGATATTAATTAACAATAAGAGGCCTCCTTTTTTGTTCCTAAGAAAATTGTCTTTTCTTTCCTTAGTTTCTGGTGGGCCTTCAGAATTCTATATCAACTTTTACTGTTAGTACATAACTTTTAAATTTGTGCCAGCATGATTTAGACGTCCGCATTATGTAACTCACACCTTGTACTGCTCTTTTGCTGATGACCATGCATTCTATCTCCCTCCAGATAATAGTAAGTCCTTTCTTCTGGCTTTCCTTTTTCTTCTGGGTGATAAAAAAGCTTATTTCGATGTTCATTATTACTGTAACAAGTTCGTTCGTAAGCAAACTGAACTGGGGTGGTAGCACCTGTTAGGGCCCCAGATATGGGCAAATAGTTAACTATTACCAGCAATACTTTTTTGAAAAAAATTATTACCAGCAATACAATTTTGAAGGAAATATATTACCAGAAACAGATTTTTGACAAAACAAAATATTACCAGCAATAAAATTTTTTGTCAGCATCAAATAACCCCTTGAGGTTGATATGCCATAAAACAAAATAAACCAAAACCAAACTGTCGGAATTGTTAGTGAAATAGTCTAGCGGGCAATTGTGACTTTATACTAAGATAACATTGAATGTTTTAAGTTTAAAAAGAATCTTTTATTAGGTACAGCTTTTCTTCGTTTCTATTTAGATAGGATTGGTTGCTTCTTTCTTTTTTTTTTCGGGGTGGGTGACGAGTATTATGAATGTATGTATTTGCTTTTAGCGGATTTTTTTTTTTCTCGGTGCATTTTTAGATTTTTCTCCCTGTCGATTGTAATACTTTTCCGTTTTTCAAGACTTGATTTCAAGCCAGACTCGAAACCAATAATGGAGATCGAATATCTCTTTGACGTTCGCATTCTTCCGTTCTAATTGACTGGTCGATTAAACAATCCAAACAAAAAAGATCTAATAAATAAACGTATAGAACTTTGAAAGAAATGTCAGAGTTAAATGTTTTCTTTTCCATCGATATTTTTCTTCCATTTTCTTTCTTTTCTTTTTTTTTACCCCGCTATTTTAGCCTAGTTCATCTTCTTGCACACGTCGCTGTCTTTCTTAATTTTTCTTTCATTCAATTTATTTAATTTTCTCCTTTTTTCTCTCTCGATTTTTTAAAGTGGAAGTCGGTACCGTTAAACATATGTTTCTCTCTTTAGGTCTTCTGCCCTCCTCTTCCATTCTCTTGTTCTTTTTCATTCTTTATAGTGTTTAAAAACAGCCTGCCATTCAGAACACCTCTACGGTCTTTTCCGAATAGAAACAAAGCTATCACGCCCGCAAAATTCTTTCAATGTCCGTGCGTCTATTAGAGTAAAGCACACTTCCTTTCCAGACCATCTTTTGTGGATTGCTTCACGGACAGTTCTCAGCCGATCATACATTAGTCGTCTCTACAAAGTAGATATTTTCGATTGTAGTTTGCACAGACTTGGGTACAAATTGCCTATTTTAAGATTTCTTACCGAGCGTATTAACACGTTCAACGACAGGAAAATCATCGCCAGCAAATTTAAACTCACTCTACATCATTCTCTTCGTTTCTCTGGAGTATATTTAAAGTGATAAATTTTAAGTTTTAGCAGCCTTGTGGCTGAGATAGGTAAGGTCAGTTCTAGTGGTTGATTTTCGAGCCCAGCAGTTTTATACATTTCGGATGAAATGTCCGATTCCTTTCCAAGCGACAGTGAATGCATTGAATATGATATTCTCTTTGATCATAAGACAAGATCCAGTGATGAAATATCGGATGCTTTTCCAAACGATCGCTATCTTCTTCCTTGCCCGTGCAAGGAAGAAGATAACGGAAAGCCAGAAGAAAGCCAGAAGAAAGGACTTACTATTATCTGCAAGGAGATAGAATGCATCGTCATCAGCAAAAGAGCAGTGCAAGGTGTGACTTACATAATGGGGACGTCTAAATCAAGCTGGCACAAATTTAAAAGTTATGTACTAACAGTAAAAGTTGATATAGAATTCTGAAGGCCGACCAGAAGCTAAGCAAAGAAAAGACAATTTTCTTAGGAACAAAAAAAGGAGGCCTCTTATTATTAATTAATATCTAATGTCTCATGAATTTCAGGGCGTAGGCGATCATGGTTCTCCACAAATTACTGTCCTTTTGTGGCTGTTAGTATTTTTTTTTTCTTTTTGCTACCCCCGTAATCTCAAACACAAGTTCGTTAGGCAGGTTCTATCCCTCTTACCTTCAATCTCCTGTGAGTGTCAAATGTTCTAAGCCCTATTTCCTTGTTATGTGCTCTAGAAATTTCAGCTCTCTTTTTCTTATCTATATAATAAATTCAGATGTCAGTGGGTCACTGTGTCACAGTTTTTCAACTTAAAGGGACACAACTTTCAATAGCTCATGTTCAAATGAAAAAATTACTGTTCTCAAATTACAGTGTTTCAACTCCTAGAGGCCATAGCTCAACATTTTGGAATCAGGTCGACTCCATGAGCAATTTAAAGACATTTCGCGCCGGACCCGCAATCCTGAAAGTTTAAATCTTCAAGTTTTCATTACCGCGATTGTTTTCGGCGAGTTTATGTTATTTTTTGCGACGAATCTTTTGTCTGATAACAGTTTTTATAACGAGGAAATAAATTTGGGAATAATTAAAATTAATTGCGAAATCCTGCAAAAGTCAGCCATGAAATAAAAATTATTGTTTGTGCAGAAAGTAAGGACCTACGTACATCACATTGTGTTTAAATTAAGTGGCAGCAGAAGAATTAGAGTTGAACTTTTAAAAGGTAAGCTTAAATATTAATGCAATACATAAATGTAGCGATCAATTTTGAGTTCTTCTGTAGTTTATTGCTGCCTATCGCATTTTACTCCCCCCTAGCTATTGCGAGAAAGGCCCAATCAAGAGACCTCCACATGATTTAGCTTTAATGCCGCCAGATAGGGCGACTTTTAAGCTAGTTCTAAATATGTGTCCATTTGCTTACATTTTCCCTAAAAGTTCGTTCTTCTGTCTATATGATTCTCAGTATCCTTCTGTAGAACCACATTTGCGTTGTCTTATGTCTCTTCTTCATATGAGACTTCACTGTCATATAGGAAGACCTATTTTACATAACAGTTCGATATTCTTTTCTATGCTTCTAACTTTCTTACTTTGCTTATCTTTTGAAAGGTAACTTTCGCTATCTCACTGCACTTTCGGATTTCAGTACTAAAGAGACCTTTCCTTGTTAAAACGCCTCCTGGATATTTAAATTACTGTACATGCTTGGTTTTGGTGTCTCTGGTTCCTTGATCGGATTTTGGGCTGTTCCTTTACTGACAACCATAGATTCTGTTTTCTTACAACTTATGTTTCTTCTCGCTTTCCTTTACTACATTGTGTAGGAGTTCTTGTAGTTTCCCTTCTAAGTCTGCTATCAACACTGTGTTATCGGCATATCTAATGTTAGTATCACTAATAATGAATCTTGATAGGACGTCTAATTCTCTCTGGGTTATTGCTGTGTTGTTTGAATAAGTCTGGCGAGAAGACACATCCTTGTCTTACATTCTATTTTTATGTATTTAATGAATTTTCTATTTATTTTCGTGCAGGCGGTTTGCTGCCAGTATAAGTCATGTATTAATCTAATACTCTTCCCAAATTAATCATGCTTAGCTAGTATTTCAAACAGTTCATTGTCACGGAGTTTATCAAAGGCTTTTTGCATAATCTATAGTATTTTGTAAGTTTTTAATCTAATAAAAAATCATAGTAAACCTCGCTTTTGTTATTGTTTTTAATTTACGGTATTTTCTTATTTTGATATTTTGAGCTCTTTTTTGTATTTATAACATATATATATATATATATATATATATATATATATATATATATATATATATATATATATATATTTCGATTATAGAGGCAGTTTAATTTATAATTACATGAATCATTCATACAAAAAAAAATATAGAGGTTAATGATTTAAATGGCGAGAATACATCTTCGGAAACAACTTCAATAAGATACACTAACCCCGAACCTGTATATGAATGATATGATCCCTGTTTATAAATTCCAGTTTCATAAGGTCTTTTTTAGTTTTTACAAGCTTTCGTCTGTTCCTACAGACATCCTCAGGTATAGAAATAGATTTGTTCCTGTTTTTTACTTCTCGGTAATAAGAGGACAACGAAAATATAGATGTAATACATACCTGTTTAACAGAAAATAATATTCCCAATATTTTTTTTCATATAATTTCAGGCCCATCTATTTTAATATATATACTTTTAATAAATACCATTAATTCCTGTTTATCTAAATATAAAATAAAATATTCATCCCTTTTTATTTTATATACATAAAATAAAGATCTCGTTTATTTTAACGTAACATATATTTTTAAAATAAAAAAAAAACAAACTGTAATCCCCGTATAATAAAAATATCTGGTTAACACAATGCTGGGTAGTCCATATATTATGCGGGAATTTATGGCTACGTATAGGCATAAAGGTAAATATTTGTTGAAATACGTTGATCCAGATTAATTTTTAATGTGTTATGTTAACAAAGTAATATTATTCAAATTTAAATTACGGGACAGTCTCTACCCAGCACCTGAATATTGAGTTGTGTATGAAACGTGCTACTGATGAGATATTATTATATTTATTAGTATATGCTTAATAGTCTTTTATATTACATCGAGCACTCTTTAATTAACACCAATACGCTATGCTCGATATATTATATTTATATATATATACAGGTTGCGATGGATAAATTGTCGTCTAAATTACGCAAAAATGAAAATAATACTGACATCTCATTTTAACAGATATATTTACCAAAATTACACAAAAATATCTTGAAATACTAAAGAGTAAATTTATTCAGTATTTCACCTTTAGATTCAACCACGGCCTCCAGGCGACTTCGGAATCACCTGCATCTTATCTGTATGTTTTCCTTGTTTATGTTGGTGAATGCTTCTATAAACCTTGCCTTCAGTTTTGTTGGTCTTCCATACATAAAAATCAAGAGGGCCATCTGGCCACCTACCTCCCCAAGACTGCAGTCTTGGGGGGGGGGGCCAGATGTAAAGTGTGATGTGATTGCAGATGTGACAGCTATGACACGTTTCTCCTGCTTGGGTGAAATGGTGCAGAGTCCTGTTGCCAGACATAGGGTCTTCCAGCAGCCACCCTCTTGACCCAGGACAGCACTACTTTCTCAAGGTACTTGATGTATGCCTCTGTGTTGAGTCTCTAGGCCTTCACCAACAAATTCTGGATTTATTTTCTTATCAGAACGATCAGAGTGAGTTTTCCGAGCTGTCGTACCTTTTTAATTATCATCAAACTCAATTTGAAATCCGCTCGCAGATTTCACTCTGCTGACGCCGATAACACTTACACTGCCCGCACATCCCTATTGTTGCACGTATTTTTAGTAAATAATTACATTGAGAATTGATATGTGTGTAAATATTTACTAAAGTTAGCTTAGGCTGTGATGAGACTATGATTATTGAGAATTCATTCTTACTAACAGCTACAACGGACAGGGAGTTGTGGATCGCCATGATCCATCTTTATCGTCAAACAGAAAAACTTGACCATTACCAATAACAGGTGACCTAAAAAGAAATCACATTATGTAAAACAATGGTGTTTATGAATTCTTGTGCACTTTTAGAGATTGCATCTCCGGCAATAAAAATTTTTAAATTCTTACATTGGTTTCACAGTCACCACCCTTTCTCGGAGGTTAGCTTGTCACTTATTGTAACATAGTGAAAATGGTTCACATGTTGATTATCATATTACAAACAACCAACATGTGAGTTAACATGAAACAAGTATTGGTAAATAATGCTAAAATTATTAAGAAGAAAGACCAAAGTATTTGCTTTTGTTTTTATGAATATGGACAATATTTTCTGAAAGCAAAAAACTTTTTCGATAAAAAATGAATTTTTAATACAATTATTTGTTATTCTCAGGACAAGAGAAAAAAATATACTTGTAGCTATCATTGCGGAAAAGAAACGTAATATCTTTCACCGCAGTAGAAAGGCATTTAAAATATATTTGCAATTTCTTTTTAGTTTAGTACGTTCTTCCTTGGGCGCTAACAAGTTGCCTGAGATCAGGCAACTTGTTTTATTTGAAATGCATATCCATTATATATAGTTTCAAACCGTGTTGCACGAGACGTCACCTGTATCCAATGCATGTATAGTTAAATCAAAATTGCAACATTTCTAAAAAGTAGCAATAATAAAACTTTTTTGTGCTCCTGAGAACATTGACGTTCTCGATAATAACTAGAAATGATCGAAAATGTTTGTACAAAAATATTATGAACATAGGACCATTTTATATGAATTTGGTCTGAATATGCAACAACGTGCACGCAAACTGGAAAAAATGAAATAACATTTTAAATAGCGTCCTTGTTTAAATTTTGTGCGTGCACCGAATTGCCTTTTCACGGAATTATAACTGTACTGTTTTTGTTTTGTTCTGGGTTTTTTGTTTTGCTATTTTTTGTTTCGTTTTCTGCTTTTATTTTGTTTTTGTGTTTTTTTGTTTTTTTTACTCTTTTATTTTTTACAAGGAACAAAAGTCTTCAATCAACTCTGAACTTGATTAAACATTTCACCTCGCAGGGTCTTCCTTCAAACAAACAATATGGCTTTCGTTTGTCTATGTCAGGTATTGACGTATTAATCTAGGTACCGCCATGAGATCACTAAAAAAGAGCATAGCATGATGAAAAAGACGCCAAACTTGACGAAAACAAAATTTTATCGTCTAAATGCTTATGTTGTTAATAAGAAGAAAGACTAAAGTATTTTTTTTATTATTTTTAAAAATTGTTTAGTGTTTTTAAAATTAGAACATTCTAAATTTTGATTAAAAAAACCTTGTTTCTCTTTGTATTACTGGAACTAGTAAATAACATAATTTTTTAGCATTTTGTTTTTCTATGACAGACAGTAATTTGGAAAATCTTGCAAAAATAAAAATTATTGTCGGATATTAATGAAACTTTCAGAAACTATTCATAAAATGATGGAAATTATTATAAATGTTTCCTTTTTTTAAAGTCATGGCAAAAATATTTTTATTATATTTATTACCCCCCCACCAAAAAAAATTATGAAAACTTTAGAAATTCAATAGCATTCAGTTTAGTGATTATATTAGTAAAAACCACAAGTCTTTGAGGAAATCAAATCATGTATTTTTTTTAATCAGACCCTGAAAATCAGCTCTGAATTGTAACATACAAAACTCAATAAAACAAAGATATTATTTACTTTCAAATGCTTTTATTTGCTTTTAGTTGTTTTTATGAATATAGACAATATTTTCTGAAAACAAAAAACTTTTTCGGTGAATTTTAATACAATTATTTGTTATTTCTTTAATTATTTTAGATTTCTACATTTAAGTTGTTAAAATGTTATAAAATTAGTTGAAAGCTGCATTCAGTTTCGTAAATGGCATTATGAGATAGATCATTTTTTACTGCATTGTAAATTGTATCGCTTTGACCAGTTTGAAGACCTGCAGTAATTAAGAAATGTAATTTTGTATTTATAAACGGCTGTAATTAAAAAATACGGAAGACCAACCAACCTTACCTCCAGAAGTGTAACTCATTGTACTTTGTCGGCAAAACTATGCATTGACATGAAGTGGAACGATTACATCAAATCAACTGTTAGTGCCACTACTAAGTTGGTTCACTGTGTCGTTCTAGACATTTTTTCTCGACAGAATCTTTCTTACAACTTTATGTCTATTATTCTTTCATGCATTGAATATAGTTGCTATTGCTGGTTTTGTGGTTCTGCTGTGTATCAAGATATGCTTGACAAAATCCAAAGAAGAATCTGCAATATTATCTCAGCTTCAATCACTTTCCCACCGCCGTAATGTAGCTTCACGGCGCTTTTTCTATGAATATTTTCATGGTAAATGTTCTGTTGAGTTTTCCTCTTTAGTACCTCGACTTTACGAATTTAAACACAGTACTAGATTGCTAGCTAGGTTTCATCATTTTACAGTTGAAATTGTTAGATGTAACCGTAAGTTCTATGCTAACAGTTTCCTTTTTCGCACTTCTCGCCTGTGGAACTCTCTTCTGGCTTCTTGTTTCCAAGTCAACTTTGATTTAAAAAAATTTAAATGCAATCGTTATCTTCATAATTCTTGTTCTTTTATTGTTCTCTCTTCTTAATAGTGCTCTTTTTTTAATATTCTCGAACATTCAGTAACCTCTTGCGTCTTAGTGGCTTTATTGCCTTGTTTTTGGTGAAATGATTAAAAGAAACAGGGATCAGGTGGCCAACCAAACCTAACTATAGATCGACAAGCACAGATTCGATGCTTCCAAATTTTGAATTGTCATAGACACTGTCAAAATAAAGAAACAAAATTGGTCCAGCAGGTATGCGAATGCCGTCGAAGAAACCTTCCTATGCTGCTATGCAGGGTTCTTTTAGATTCCCCACTTACAGAAAACTGTGCCCGTTTCACTGTTGATCTAATCAGACACAGGAGAATGCATCCACATCGTTTGATCCGCTTGTAGCAATCTCGTCCGGCTTCCTGTCTTCATGTCAAATACGACCTTGAAAGTTTTAAATGCAATGTCAACCGCCATCTATCTCCTTGAATCCACAGATTTTTTTTATCTTTCTGATATTAATTCCTTGCGTTTTAATGGCTTTAGCGCCTATTTCGGGTGATTTAAAAATTATTAATTCACTGAAATTCTTTCACAGTTGAAAAGGTCTTTAAAAACATTTTCGAAATCATTATTAGTTGGTATTCTTGTATCGATATGTAGACATGGCATGACGTGCCATCTTCGTTTACTTTACATTCTTTTAGGAAGACAAAAGGTCCACTCGGCTTGTTCTCAACCTAGATCCCGCGAGAATGCTTTCCTGGTGACTACAATCTTAACTTCAGATCAACAGTGTGCCCAATAAATAAAAGCGGTAAATCCAGAAAAATGTGAGACAACCGTTAAAAACTGGTGACGACTGGTGTGACTAAGAGATTCAGGGAGAATTTCTTCACATTTCGTCAATCCCCATGTCTGGTGTACTTCAATGAAAAGAACGATAACTTGACGCTCAAAATCAGTGCTAAACAGGACAGAACGAGAGAAGAAAGTTGTCTGAAAATAAAATTTAAATGACGACTTGCAAGATCGAACATTAATTAAGCAATCATAAAAGAACCAATCACAGTTAAATAATTACACGAGAGTTGAATGATTTTTCAAGGTCATGAATATTCAAGAAACTTATTCAAGGTCATACAATGCCAATTATTCCTGAAAGATAAATCTGTGATAATAATTTTTTCCGCTTTTTTACTGTGCTCCACTGTAGTGTCAACTGATATCTTTTCTACATAGCCTTAATCATCTTACATCCATCAAACCGTCTAACTTGTGTGGCTCTTGAGCCTTTTATTGGGTAACATTTTAGTAAAAAAAAAATTGTTTTCACAGGTGTGTCTGTATACGTTGTTGAATTTTTATACACGTTAAAGCTGTTATCCAAACGTGCCCGTGTCTAAATTATTTGCCTAAAAGACAGATTATCTTTAGCGCCGTCCTGAAAAACAATTCGCCGTGTTACGCCTTCCCTTTACCTTCCGATCCTTTGGCCGACGGCAAAGTCTCTCCCACTTTTACTGACCACCTTTTTAACTGACCTCTGTTGCGGACATTTTGTTCGCATCTTTCCAAGACTGCTTAATCCGGACCCCCTATTGTCTGCCAGGACAACGGTTAGTTTACTTTTAGATTCCGTCAATGACCAGAAGAACGGCCAGTTTGGACTGGACACTGTCCAAAAACCAACTAAATAGAAAAGTTCTTGTTCTCCGGAACAATATTGTATTTCTTCGGTGCCAATCCCTTCCAGGCTGTCTGTACATATTGCTAATACAGTTATAAGAGCCAAGGCTTCGATTGCCTGTCGATATATATGCACCAACGTCGCACTAACACAAAACATCTTAAAACTTGGATTAAGAATTTACGCTGTGGGTGCATAATGCACTTTTTAAACTTGTACTAATTTACACATATCGCAAAAAAAAATGGTTCCTTTTTTTAAATCGTTACTATTAACATATTTTCTCATTACAAGGTTCTTCAACTTACGACAGTGTTCCGTTCCTACGATATGTCGTAACGCAATAGTTTCGTGTAAGACGGAACGTACGACGATTTTCCGTGAATAAACAATCGCCAACAATCCAATATGGCGCATAATTAGGAACTGCCGTCATCACGCTAGCGCCGTATGATGACGTATTATTCCGCCGAGTCGTTTGCGTCGTATGTACGCAGCAAACGGCATAAGCAAAAACAAAGTTAATGAAGATTGCGCCGTAATTAAAGTGATTAATAAATAAATAAATAATCGTGAACATATAATTGAATAAAATGCAATTGTACTTTAAGGCTCCATTCTTGGCCCCACTCTATTCCTTATTTTCATCAACGACTTTCCTGACGCCTTAGATTCCCAAGTTGGCATTTACGCAGACGACACTACAATTTACTCCTGCCTCAAAAATAAATCTAGTGTCGCTGACAAAACTAACCTGGCCGCTCGTCTTGAAATGGACCTCCAATCGGTTGTTAATTGGGGCAAGAATTGGCTGGTCAACTTTAACGCCTCAAAACTAAACTAAACTATTCTATTAATCACCATAGAGATCCTTCCCTGCCCCCCCATTAGAATGTCTGATAGTCAACTTCTTGAGAGCATCTCCTGCGTCTGTCTCGGTTGACTGCTGACCTGAGATGGAACAAATACATTGAGTCAATTGCTTCGTCCACCGCGAGGAAAGTTGGCTCTCTGTGCCGCGCCAGGAAATTTTTCTCCCCCCTGTCGATACTTCAAATATACAAAACAACCATTCGCCCTTGCATGGAGTATTGCTGCCATATATGGTCTGGGGCACCTTCTGTTTACCTCGAAGTTCTTGACAAGATCCAGAGACGGATATGTAGTGTAATTGGCCCTGATCTGGCATCTCGTCTACAGCTGCTCTCTTACAGACGCACCGTCGCCTCTCTCTGTCTTTTCTACAAATACTTTCATGGTAATTGCTCCGCTGAGCTGCTTTCGCTGGTTCCCAGACTTCATGAGTTCAAGCTCCCTACGAGGCTGGCATCCCGCTCCCACCCTTACACTGTAGAAACTTTTAAATGTAGCCGTCTCTTCTACTCCAATAGCTTCATACCTCGCACCTCTCGCCTGTGGAACACCCTTCCCAATTACTGTTTCTCTGAGAGCTATAATCTCTAACTATTCAAATGTAATGTCAATCGACATCTTCAGTTGCCTTGATCTATCCACTATCCTTCTCCTCATCCTTTCTTCTATCACTCCAAATCTTCTGCAACCCCCTGCATCCTAGTGGCTTCACGCCTTGCTCGGGGCGTAATGCTTATAAAAATAAAAAATAAAAAAATAAGGTTTATGAAAAAAAAAAGCGAAAATTATTTATGATTCAATGTACTATTTTATCCACGCTATAAAAAATGTAGGCCATATTTTATTAGAACCTCCTCATTTATGCGTAGTGTCACTTAAGATCATGGCTCTTCACAACTTCCTATCATTAATGAGTTAATGCCAATTGTAAAACTCTTTTTAATGAATAACAATTTGTTAGTCATTACACTGGAGAAATTTTTAAAAAATGAAAAATCAATATTTCCATTTATCGTTAGTTATTATTAAAAAACAATTGTTTCATTGTGCCATGTCATTTCATTTTCAGATGTCGCATGTTCACTTAGATATATAGTGTCTTTTATATTTTTTTATTATCTATATAACATAATTAGAAATCCGAAAGTCCTTACAATATCTCATAAAAACTAAGCGTCCTGGGTAAGCCAATTAACTACATCCGCGTCCTGTGTAAGACAATAAACTACATCCGCGTCATGGGTAAGACGATAAACTACGTCCAGCAGCAAGGAGGTTTGAGGAGGAACAACCTCTTAATTACTGGTGTTCCCAGGTTCACCCTGACCCGGGGGGGTAGCACCTGTTAGGGTCCCAGCTATTGGCAAATAGTTAACTATTACCAGCAATACATTTTTGAAAAAATTATTACCAGCAAGACAATTTTGAAGTAAAAATATTACCAGAACATATTTTTGACAAAACAAAATATTACCAGCAATAAAACATTTTGTCGGCATTAAATAACCCATTGAGGTTGATATACCGTAAAACTAAATAAACAAAACAAAACCATAAACTCTAAAATAAACGTCTACATCTACTAGCAGGATTAAACACAAAAACAAACAAACCAACATCAATGAAATAATGGGAAATCTAGAAACGAATATACTAAATATATCTCAATAAAAAAACAAAAACCGACAAGTCAGTCACGTGAACATACGAGATTTGAAAATGAATAAACTGACATGGCGGAATAAAACAAAATTATTTGATAATGACTGACGATAAATGAAAAGTACTAATATTAGACTATTAATATCGAAGCTAGAAATATCCGTGATGATTTCATATTCCGACCAATGAATCTTAATCATTAAGTTAATGATTCAATAAGATTATGGCGAGTTTTACAACAATAAAATATCCGTAGAAATTCTTCTAAACCCAATTATAAATATGAATGCCGGTCGTTATTTTAAGAAGCGTATACAAGCAAAAAGATTGGAAATTGCCTACTTTTTCCATTTCCCTAAAACAGATGTAAAATACTCCTGTCTCCCCTTCTTTTTCTTTCTTTCTTTCTTTCTTTCTTTCTTTCTTTTACTCACTGAAACTAAGTAGCGTCTCTGATATGTCATTTCCATGTTTTCACTCAATCAAAACCGAACAGTACAATATTTATTAGGTATTGGCAGAACGTAACGGCCGTGCAAACTAATGAATGGAGGGACAACCAGAATTGCTATATGATGTTTACCAGAAACAGCATGATCTGAAAATAAATAAAAATCGTTAACAAAGAACTTTCTTTGTATATATATATATATATATATATATATATATATATATATATATATATGTGTGTGTGTGTGTGTGTGTGTGTGTGTACATAATAACTTTTTTATCGATGT
Organism: Acanthosepion pharaonis; assembly: GCA_903632075.3. Classification (NCBI taxonomy): domain Eukaryota; kingdom Metazoa; phylum Mollusca; class Cephalopoda; order Sepiida; family Sepiidae; genus Acanthosepion; species Acanthosepion pharaonis. The sequence continues at coordinate 10,274 of CAHIKZ030004077.1, read as the reverse complement.
CGAGAATAATTTCAGAAGATGTGACTGAAAGACTTAGACGTGCTTTGAACAGATAGATCTCTTTAAACAGGACCAACATTTAAAACCAATGGCACAAAGTTGGTAGACATGAGACACATACATTTTGCTGTCATTAGGTTTATTTCTATGACACTTTAAATGTCCTGGGTTTTTGTTATTGCTGACTCTGCAATCTTTTCCACAAATGTGACATGAATTATCAGTACTTGATGACATTTTATAGTCTCCAAGAGGAGAAACAACAACAAAAAAAAACAAAAAAAAAAAAAAAAAAAAAAACAAAACAAATTGACTACATAACTACCAACAAAACATAGAATGCAATTTTACACTGCAAAACATATCCAAATGCCGACTGTGGAAGCGATCACCTTCCAGTGATATGTAAAACTATGAAACTACGGAAATTGAAGCGGACTAAGGCAGTACACAAATTGCAATACGAAAGAATCTTAAACGGCCTGAATGTAAAAGAGAAATATATGGACACTGAAAAGCAGATAGGAAGTAGAAAAGGAAAATGGAAACTGGAAGTGAGACACATTAAAAGAACCTTTAGTAATATCAGCAGTCGGGATCATACCAAAAATGGCAGATTAATTTCTTAACATGATGAAAAAGAGACAAAGAACAAGACACGGAACAAAATATAGGCAAATATAGGCACAAGCAAATAAGGAACAAATGCAGGCAAGCTAAAAAGGAGTGGCTCAACAAAAATTGTGTAGAAATAGAAAGAATGAGTATCATAGATAATGCCGATATACATAAAAAAAACTTTTAAAAACTAACAAGACAAATGACATGCTCATCAACAGGATGCATAAGATCCAAGGATGAAACATCGGCCAGTGTCATCTACTCGTATTAATGTCCGTTCAATTAAAACCTTGCTTATAACAGGGGGTACTGATAAGTTCTCAACCCCACCAAGAAGTTCTTCCGAAAGAATAAACTATTTTGAAATAGTGGAACGAACTGATAAATCTCCAGAACGGCCTCATTTTAGAAAAGAAAAGTGTAAGTTATGAAACCAAAAAGAGAACTAAACAAATAAAAAGAAGAGAAAGACAAAAATGAAACAAAATCAAAAGACCTGGGGAAAAAAAAACTAAACAAAAAATTGAAAGAAAAAAACAATAAAGGAAAGAAAGAAAAAACAAAAGAGAAAAAAAAAACAAAGCCAAAAAGGAAAAAAATATAAACAAAGAAAGAAAAACGCCATGGAATATAAAACAATTCTAAAAATCAAATTTTTAAAATAACTGAAAAAATATCACGAAAATATTTTCAAAAATATATTTAATAAACAATGAATAAAAAAAATTAAATACTAGTGAAACAAATAATAAATATAAATCCAATTTGCCTCAAAATTTTAATTCTTTTCATTGTTTAAATAATTTTTTCAGCTTCATACCTAACCTCCGTTTTTAAATATGTCTCAGAAAATTTTCGATTGAAGAGATTATTTTCCGAAAATTATCAACCCAAATTATGGCAAGTATCCGTGCAGAATAGCAAATTATGATATATTTTGTTGCACTGGAATAATTTGGGCCTGCCGGAATAATTAAAACTACATTCTTTAAACAATGTGACATTCGTCGCTTAGACGTATAAGTTTTTCACTTACTTTTTAAGAGTTTGTTAATCGATGTATTCAAAGGGGATTTAGACTTGAGTTTATTTATTTATTTTGGAGACAAACAGAGCGTGTGAGAAAACCAATATAATTTGTAGAATTACAACTTGAATTTATCTAGCCTCTTATGAATAAAAAGCAAGGGAGATTTTAGAAAAAAATTCCGGTATTACATTTACACTCAGCTTTTAAAGTAAAAAATCATGCAAAATAAAAAAAAAACTATATATAAAGAAACGTGCTTTTTGGGAAGACTTTATAAGCATAACCTTAAATGTTGCACAAGGTCGAAAGTCGGTCCTCTGTTGCTGTGGTTTCCGAGGCAGTGTCATTTTTGTTACCTCTCGTCTCTTTCCCCTCTCTACCTACTCCCCACCCCCCGTAGTTGCTGTGTGAGCAATCGGTTATGTGTTTCTCCCAATATCAACAGACTCTTTGCTTACATTACAGCAGAATATGTTCACGTTAATTTGGTGTTAAGAAGATGACAAGTAGGTGAAACTTTTCGTAGTATTTAGGAAATATTTTTATTTCATATTATTTATTATGCTTTGCTTTGTAAGAGTAGTTACTACAGATATTCCAGCAAAAATTTAACTGCTTGCTTATCATCCTTTTTTCGATTATAAGTTATCGGCTGAAAAGATTTCTTGAAAAAAGAAAATCAAATACGAGCCAAGAAAGAAAATACACTGAAATTGATTCTGGGGAGCTTATTTTTAAAACGAGTGGGGTTTTAAAAATATTTATAAGAAACTTGTCCCTATGCCAAGAAAGTGACTAATTACTCCTTCTTGTTCCATTTGCATGACGTGGAAAGATTAAATTGGTTCAATTTAAAGTCTGCTGCTAGAAAAGTTGGTTCACTGCATCATGCTAGAGAAGTTTTCTCCCTCCCAAATATATCATACATATTTATAACTCTAGTATTCGTCCATACCATGGATATTGCTTCCACATATGATCTTGTGATCGTGTTATACAGGGTGCGATGGGAAAATTCTCGCCATTTTATATTTTTCATTTTGTGTATTTGCGTTGTTTTTGATTTTGTCTACTGCACAGGGTCAGTTGGTCACCGTCTTTGAGAAAAAGAGCACCATGACGCAGTTCACTCCGCCAGAAATTTGGAAACGGCATGTTTTACTGCTTGGCATTCGCGCCGGAAGTTTCAATACGAACATTTCAGAGTGTTTGTGTATCAATCTGAGAAAATTGCAAAATAAATTGGATGAGTCTTGTGGCGGTAGTGCTGATATGGGTCAAGGGGATGACTGCTGGAAGACCCTATGTCTGGCAACAGGCCTCTGAAACCATGACACACAAGCAGGAGAATCCAGTTATGGCTGTTAGACAATTTCTGCGACCACATCACCCCTAACTCCCCAGACTGCACCCCTTGATTATTATTATAACCTTTTTTTGCTGCTTCCTACAAACGGTGGTGTAACCAAGTTTAGTGTTCCAGTACTCAAGGTCTTAGAACGACGTTTTAACCACTGGGTTAACTCTGCGCTGGTCAACGCTGATGCTGGTCCAAGCTGGTTGTTGTTCGCTGGCCGCTTCGATCCACACCAACTCGTTGTGTTCTTGATCTCAGAGCAGTGGAAGATCGAAGGTCGTATTAATCACAACGCTGGTTCAATCCGTAGCGGATGCTATATTGAGGAAGAAAAATATCTTAACGACGAAAAAATAAAACGAAAAGATTCATAGGGTTAATCTTCAATTAATTTATATACCACTTGGTGCAACAAAAATTAACCCTACCCGCATCAGTAACACTGTGCCTCGCCTAATAATTTGGGTTCAAAGCTGTTCAGAATCAGGAAATCCGGTGGCAGCTGACGCGGATTCTCAGCCCCAAGTCTTCGTGCTCCCAAATCCATCTGCTTATATGCACTTTGGAAATTCGGTGATTCCTCAATTTTTAAATTAATCGTAATAAAGGTTGTTTGTTTCCTATTTCTGCTTTGTAAAACAACTTTCCAAAATTGGAGAATTATCCACTTTCTCGGGGAGTAGTTACAGGGATTTCTCCTCCCTTAACGCCAAACTGCTTCACCTCACATCTCGCACCACTACTCCACACAGGCAACACTAAATCCTACATCTTCCCCCTACCTTCTCAGCATTCTACTGCAACTCATCTCTAATGCTGGCCCAACTGTCTTTGTGACAAATCTAATTTGTAAAGCGCGTAGGTGAAGGGGTGGAGTTTTATTCTAGTCATCAATTTTAATTCTCTGATTCTTTTCTATTTTCCTAGAATTATCTTTTGTCCGGCGAAAATATAAGCCAGACCTCTGCGTTCTCATTTAACCTTTCTCAATTTGTTTTCGTCAACGAAAATATATTTGTGTGCCTAAATTCTCAAACAAGAGACAAAACTGTTCTCCATCGGTTGGCCGATCACTGTCTTTGCGAAAACCCAAACCAGACTACCTGCCTATCACGACAGGATCGATTTTCATAACCCTGACCCTCACAACATGTTAATTCTCTGTTTTCCTTTCTAAATCTGTTTTGGTCCACGAAAATATAATTCTCGTCTGTCTCTCATCTCGTTAATGATATGCGTTCTCTTAATTTCTCAAGAAAGATATAAAGCCATTTCCACAAATCTGTTTTCGTTCACATGCCAAACTTTCTATAGATAAGAAAAATAAACGTTAAGAGAGAAGAAATCCAGACGGTCCTATTTTCAGTAAGGAAAAGGTCTTTCTTTACCCCCCCTCTTTCTCTCTCTCTCTCTCTCTCTCTCTCTCTCTCTCTCTCTCTCTCTCTCATTTTGATAAATATCTCTGTTAAGAGGAGATGTCAGTGTTATTTTTTTTACTTTTTTTTTATTTATTACTTCGAAAGACCAGGTTCTGTAAGCTTGAATGTGCAATAGGTGTAATTTCGACGACAATTTATCCATCGTATCCTGTATATTTAGAGATACTTAATGAAATCCAGATTATAATCTGCAATATTATTGGTCCTTACCTGGCATCTCGATTTCATTTACATTCCCACCGCCGTAATCTAGCTTCCCTGTACCTTTTCTATAGATACCGTAATGGTAATAGTTCTGGTGAACTTTCCTCTATTTTACCTAGACTTTACAAATTTAACAAATTTTACAAATTTAAGCGCAGTAATTTTTTTAAAATCATTTTGCCCCAAGCAAGGCGACAAAGATGCAACGGGTTACAGGGAGTGAAAGGGGAGAATATTTTAGAAGGATCCAGAAACCCAATCCTAAACATAAACCTCTACTCCTGTTGTTGAATAGGCGAGGGCGTAATGTGAATCGGGCGACAGACAAAACTGTCTACTCCTCACATTTTACAGTTGGCGTAATTAGTTCTGTGTTAATAGTTTCTTCTCTCGCACTACTCACTTGTGGGACTCTCTTCTGGCTTCCTTGCTTTCCAGTCAATTTCGATCTTCAAAAATTGAAATACAATGTCAATTATTTTCTTCTGTCTTCTTAGTCGCTGTCCATTTGTTGTTCGCGCTCCTTAATAATGTATTATTTTTTTTTATATTATTTCACACCCAGTTAACCCCTCGTTTTGTTAATGTCTTTATTCTCTTGCTTGCGGGGAAGTGATTAAAAAATGATACAAAACAGAAACTATTTTACCGTTCACAGTTCTCTGATCTTAAAAAAAAAGCAATGTTTCTTGGCTACAACAGATAGAATTGAATTACATTGATTACACCCGTCTTGCATTTCTTCTGTCGATACATATTAGAAAACATCGATTTTGTCTGTGATCTGAGATGTGCAATTCATTCGTATACGCTTATTTTCAGAATTTGGCATTTAAGTGTTGAACTATTCTTCAATTTCCACAAAAAAAAAAAAAATACGGATTTGCCTACTTTTGGAATTTGGGTTTGAGTGAAAATAGCTATGATTAAACAAAGAACACGTTTTTGATGCATTACGAAAGTGACGTTTACAAGATTTACTTTCCCCAAGACGTGTTAAATTAAAGAATAGATATTAAAAAAAGGAAATATAAAGTGATGACATGCAAATCATAATAAAAAGCCTCACATATATCTATTCTCAAATCAACGCCCAATTTTTTACTTCATTTATCTAAAATAGCCAGCTTAAAGGTAATATTTACAACGTAACCAAAAAAGTTCTGTGCGTTTTTAAAGGAAAAAAAGAAAACGCTTCACAGTATGTGTAACTTATATTTAGTCTTCGAAGTAATCGCCATCGGCATCCAGCACCTTCTGCCAACGTGTCTCCAGCTGTTCAATGCCCTTGCGGTAGAACTCGAGGGGTGGGGTTGATGCAAAGAAGTCCGTGTGGGGCTTTGCGCGAGTCTGCTTCATTGGTGAAGGATTTCCCACGAAGATGATTATTCAGGGAGTGGAAGAGGTGGTAATCGGATGCCGCAAGGTCAGGTGAATAAGGTGGATGCACAAAGTCTCCCACCCAAGTTACTGTATGGTATCCCTGACCACTCGCGTGACATGCGGCCTGGCGTTGTCATGGAGGAAAAGCACGCCTTTGCGATTCACCAGTGCTGGCTCCTTCTGGCGCAATGCCTGTTGCACACGTTTCAGTTGCTACGAGTATAGGTCTCCAGTGACCAATTGGCCCATTGGTAGCAGTTCATAATGAACCACTTGACGACCTGTCCACCAGGCACAAAGCATAATCTTGCGTGGGTGCATAGGCGGTCTTGTGGTGTGAGGGACAGCATCCTGAGGAGACAACCAATGTCTGGAACGCTTGGGAGTTTTGTACAGAATCCACTTTTCATCACTGGTAACCACTCGATTGAATAAGGATGCGGTACGGTGGCGAGAAAGCAGCGATACGCAGGCTGCCACTAGTTGTCCCTTGTGGACAATATGGAAGTGAATGCTGGTCAATCTCTTCAAAGATTAAGAATAGACTTGGGGCGACAGAAATAGGTTCTACAGGAGGATACTGAGAATGCCATGGACTGAACTTGTGAGCAACGACGAGGTTTTAGAGAAAATGGAAACAAAAAGGACACATATTTAGCATCAGAAAGAGACAGTTGAAATTTCTAGGGCGCATAATGAGGAAAGAAGGGTTGGAAAATTTGACACTTGAACACTCACAACATACAAAGCACATCCACGGAAAGAGTGATTAGCAAAATATGGACTAAACAAAGGACAAGAAATCGTGAAGATCGACCACGTCTCGATGGGACACGGCGCGTAGAAAAAATGATTACGATAGATATTTGTGCAATAGACATAAAATATTCAACTTTTAAAGTATCAAGACAACATTTACTGTTGGGAAAAGATTACTTTCAACACTTAATTTTTTTATTACATTTTGTTGGGGGGTGGGGACTTTTTGCCCTCTTTTTGTTCATTTCTTTTGCATGTTATTCTTTTATTCTACTTTTGTTGCTATTTTTTTAACGAATCAGTTTTCTTTTCTCTTTATATATAAGCAGCATGAAGTGGAAATAAGGAATCATCTCCCGACGTGAATTGAACTTGTAGTGTATGTAACTTCATATATAAAATAAAAGTAAATAAAACTAGTGAAAAACTTAAGAACGACAATACTTCATTAAAAAAAAAAATATTCTGTCAAGATGATGATTCAAAAATCAAGATTTATTTATGGTCACTACTTCAAGTAATAATTTGTTGAATTCTAACTCATGACAAAAATAGTTTTTCAGTCTCAAAATTTTATTTTATTATTTTTGGCATAACAAAATTTATATTAATACCTTTTTATAAAAATGCTGCTGTTGAGAAAATGATAACAAAGAATTTGTCTACAATTTTTTACTTTTTTTGAAATAGCTTAAGTAAAATTTTTTTATTTGATAATATTTTTATATAAGGAAAAAATTATATTTCATGGTCACTTATATTTTGAATTATAATAAAAGAAGGCTTACTTGTTATTCTGTTCTGTAGTATGCATCATGTGATATACAGATTATTCATGCTTATCAAGTGAATGTTTAGAATTTTAATTTGGCTTAATTTTAAATCATTATTTTATAGTCTTTAAGAAAAATTAGATTTCTAGTTTGAGGCTACATTGCTTTTTTCATGATAAACCAATGACTAACCTAGATTTATATATCTTGTCATAATTAAATTTTACTTTTTTTTTTTTTTTTTTTAATTACAATTTAATGAAAAATATAAAACATTATTTTCTATTCACAATTGTTTCCAATTTCTTTCCAGCAGATGGCCAATCAATTGCCATGCCAGATGCAACTATTTTAATGATGCTGCGTTGATTTCTTGCGTATCCTTTGCAGTCATGAGTATTACTTGTTTCTGAATTTGCCGCTTGGGGACACCATTGGACTCCTTCAGCACCATGCAGCCCTTGGAGACCTAGTGTGGCAAGTACCAATTCACAAATGTCTTATGCATCTACTAACACACTCACCGACAAAGGCATTTTCTTTGATCTGACTATTAATTTCGGCAACAGCATTTCCTCGCTGGTTTTGTCCTTTCTGATCTTGCAGCTGCTTTTGATACTTTTAAGTGCCCATTTTTCTTTTGTTAATGTATTGAAGAAATTGTGAACTTGTCCATATTTAATTGTATTGTCTGTTTCTGTATTCTATACTGCTATGACAATCAAAATGTAAATTGATAATATTTTAAGAACTTTTTATTAATTTTACAGTTACTAGAAATTGTAATCTGTATTTACTAAACATATTCTTGAGTTTTTGTATAACCATGATTTGTCTTGAATAGTGAAGTGGTTGCTTACTATTTTCTCACCTTGACTTTATTGGTACAACCACCTAATTAGCTGACTGTTGACTATGAAGTTTTACATTTTGATAGGTCTTGTTTGTTGTGTAGGATTGCCAAACAATATAGAAGGGGAAAAGTTTAAGTATTAACCTAAAATGGAAAAAAGAATGAGGAGGAATTAGAGAATTTGATACTCATAGAAAATATCAAGACAAGAGTAACAAAGAGAAACATTGAATAACTTATTCAAGCTCGGAAAATGGATGGCAGAACAGAAATTTAGGAGGGATAAATATTCAGGGCTAAAGAGATAGGATGTTGTAGAGAGCTATGATCAGTTTAATTAACAAGCCTGTGTAAATGGATAGCAGAACGGATTATGAGGGATATTAAGAAGACAAACATTGTTTAAAGCCACAAAATTTATGTGGGGAACCATGATTACCTGAAGGGATACAGCCTAAAATTTAAATTTTAAAGGTTTGTCACAAAGACTGAGAATAAATTGTTCCCTATTGTATTTTTATGCCACTTTTATTGTTGCATTTGGAGTTACCGCTAGGGCATTTGCTGTCTATTTGTGTTTTGAAAAGGAGGAAAATGGAAATGTTTTTGTTGGTACTGTAGTCCCTTCCTTTTATAAACTTTTTAGCATTTATTATTATAATTGTCTAAAATAGTTTTTCTGTTCTAAATCTCATAACTAAACAGATTGAAAGACAGGTTTAATTTGATTGTATATTAAATTATATTAATTTGTTTTCATACTGTGCATTATTTTTCTTGTTCACAGTAACCCAGCTTTCCACCACAAAGTTTATTAATGTTGTTCGAAATTTATTATACAATCATGACTTGATCCCCGTTATATGGAGCCTGAAATAAAAGCACGCTACGTTTCTTTACTTGCCTCTCATAGAATTGTTATCGAAGCTCTGCCTCAGCTTCATGATCCTAACATGAATAGTCGTTCCCTGATTATTTAGATGGTGAAACGAATCCATTAACCAACGTGTTGCCATGGCCATTGCTGGACAAAGTGTTTATGAAAGAGTTCTGAATGGGCTTGAACCTCCTGATGGTGGGAACAAAGGTAAGACTTTAATGATTTCTTTATTTCTTGTTATTGGAAAGGGAATAACCGTTTTTAATATAAGTAAATTAGTTGCAATCATTTGTATTTCATACATGTATTTAATATTTGATGCTAAATTGAATGCTTTTATCTTATTTTCCCCTTTAGACCAGGAAATGTATGCTGAATGCTGAAGCTACTCGCAATCTCCTGATTTGCTTTTCTGGTTACTTAAGAATGCAGACACGCTGTCTTAAAAGACATGGTGGTCAGATTTACTAATTGACTCGACCAGCTCTAATACTTGAAGTGATTTACTTAGAGGTGTCTAATTTTGAATATTTATTTTTATTGTTGTTGATCCTCTAGTTTTCCTATTATCACACCTTATTTCTTTTCCTGGTCAGGCTTTTTTTTTACCTCTCATGAACAAAGTATTTTATAAGTTTTGAAAGATAAAATTAGTTTTAGTCATGTTTGGGATATTGTGCAATGTTATCTGACACTAAGTCTATATTTTTTTTTTTTATTTTTAAAGCTCGATTTACTGTTAAATAAATCTGTTAAAATATTAGTCTATTTAATTGTTTTTCATCTTTTAAAGTTGTTAATGTTTATGAAAATGTTGTGTTCTAAACACTGCATTTTATTTATTGTAACTATTATTTCCATTGCTGAAGTTGATATTTATTATCCAATAAAATATTCAGTTGTCCCTTGAACTTCAACAGGTATTTATTGTGAAACTGCACCTGCTTTTGTTTATTCTACTTGCATTATATCATA
>CAHIKZ030004076.1:2257500-2263058 GCA_903632075.3 Acanthosepion pharaonis | reverse complement strand
ACAGAAGGGCGCCAGACCATATGGCAGCAATACTCCATGCAAGAGCGAATTGTGGATTTGTATAGCTGGAGGATCGACTGGGGAGAAAGAAAACTTCCCTAGCACGGCTCAGGGAATAACTTCCCTCGCAGTGGACGAGGCAATTGACTCGATGTATTTATTCCATCTCAGGTCACAGTCAACGAGACTGAGAAGCCAGAGAGCTGCTCGAGAAGTCGAGCGTCAGACATTCTAATGGAGGGAAGGGAAGGCTCTCTGTGGTGATTAATAGAGAGCAGTTTTGTCTTCGAAGCTGCTGAAGACCAGCCAATTCATGCCCCAGTTACAATCGATTGGAGGTCCTTTTCGAGACGCACCGCGAGATGAGTTTTTCAGCGAGACTAGATTTTTTTTGAGGCAGGAATAAAATTGTGGTGTCATCCGCGTGATGCCACTTGGGAAATTACGGCGTCGGGAAGGTCATTATGTAGATAAGAATAGAGTGGGGTCAGGATGGAGCCTTGAGGGACACCTGCGCCCGTGGGGATAGGAACCGAGGAGAATCCGTTGAGAACGACCTTCAGCCCTCCGTTTGACAGGAATGGTTGTATTAGGTTATAATCGACCCGTAATGCCATAACACTGGAGCTTGCGCAGAAGGCCGGCATGCCAAAACCCTATCAAATGCATTGAGATGTCTGGCGCTGCGCTCGGGCTTCCCCCATTATTTTGGAGAGCTCGGTAGACTGCTTTGAGTGATGGCTGCGAGCACATCGGCTGTAGATCGGGCAAAGCGGAAAGCATATTGCTTGTCAGAGAACCGATTATGGGATGTGAGGTGGTTAACTACCCCGGTATTGATTGGAGCTTCGAAGATTTTGCCGAAGAGGGAAGGACTGATAGGACGGTAGTTGGAAGGGTCAGATGGGTCGCTGGAGTTCTTGAAGACAGGAACGTTCGAAGAGGACTTCCAGCAGTCAGGAAAACAAGATTCCTTGAGGCAGTAGTTGTATAGTTTCGAGGTGGGCGGGCGCCAGTTCAGGCGCGCATTTCTTCAAGACAATGGCTGGTATCCCGTCACCACCACACGCTTTGTTGGGATCTAAATTAGAGATAACGCCCAGCATTAAAGATGGGGTTATGTTTAACCCACTCAATATGGCCTCAGTTCTAAGAGGAAGTCGGGTATGGGTACACCGGAAAAGTCGAGCGTTGTGTTGAATGAAAATTTCCGAGCAAAGCATTCATGTTGTCGGTAGAGGAGGTCAGGACTTCGAACTGGTTGAATAAAGGAGGTATAGAGGGTTTGCAATTGTTCAATACGCTCTTGCAGAGACGCCAATAATCTTTGAGCCAAATTTGCGAGATGGAATACGTTTTCATTCGAGCGCAAATAGCATCATTGACGACACGCTACTTTGTTAGGCGGAGGTAAAGAGACGTCTATTGCAGTCAGACATGTCGCTACGGTATAGGTGGAAGTAGTGGTTCCTATGGGCAATGGCAGCTGATCAAGCAGCCGAGAACCAGGGGGAGGAGCGCGACTTGACCCTATATTTCCTTGATGGGATGAAAGCGTCGATTCCAGCTTTAACCCAGGAAGAGACCTCAGAAATCACGGAACGCGTCCCAATCAGCTCGTTGATAATAGAAAGAAGTTAAAGTGGTAGGAGGTTCTTTATAGGGGGTGGAGTTAAAGGAGATGTTAACCGATACGACTGCATGGTCAGAGTTACCAAAGGGCAGAGTTGCGTGGCACTGCAGGATTCGGGGATGGAGGTAAAACACAGGTCGAGTAGAGAGGCTTTACCTTCCTGATTGAAGGCAAAACGAGTAATATATTTAACTATCTGTGTGAGGGATGTGAGATTGAAAAATTAAGCGTTTGAATGCCTGCATGGTCAGTAGTAGCATTTTAAACCACAAGGTGTGATGGGCGTTAAAGTCTCCAAACACAAAAAATGTGAGCAAACGGGTGGAGGGAGAGAGCCTTGTCTATGTTATCAGAAATGCTATCAATATCTCACAGTCTTGAGAGGATGGAGAGCGGAAAAGGAAGAAGAGATAGCTTACCGCCTTGAGGAGAGAGAGTCGGAGACACATGTATGACTGGTCTTTTTATTCGAGAGAGGACTCTCTGGCCAGAGGGAGATGTTCCTTGACGTAAACACCAAGACCGTGCATGTGGGTTAGAGAGTCTTTTCTGAGGAGAGGAAGATAGCCGGGGATCGAGAGATCAGAAGAGGGGATAGATGAGGTAATGTTTGTCTCACAGAGAGCCAGTACATCCGGGCCGTTTGCAGAGAGGAAAGATTACAGACTAAAGATTTTTGTGGGCTGTTTAGTTTAGAATACGTTTTATTTAACTCCGATTTAAAAAAAAACTCACTTTTAATTTTAAATATACTATATTTCTTTTTAAAACAAGTAAATATATTAGAATCACATACAGTCGGCAAAAATAGCTAAATAATTTCTCTGATTTAGTAAACTTTTATTTTTTATATATTTTTTATATAAATCCAGTGATATATAGTTTCATGGGTCATTCAATGGCTGAAATCTTCTAGCTTTTTATATTAATTTCATTTTACTGTAAGTATTTTATTGGATTCTTTTGAATTTTTATTTGTAAATTTGAGAGGTATTTAAGTTAGAATACGTTTTATTTAACTACAATTTTAAAAGATGTTTAGGTTAGAATTCGTTTTATTTAACTACAATTTTAAATACCATTTTAAAATATTTTCACTGTGAAGTGCCGGTAGTACTTTGAGTTTTATTTAACTACACTTTTAAAAGGTTTAGGTTAGAATACGTTTTAACTACAATTTTAAATACAACTTTAAAATATTTTCACTGCTATTTTAGTAGACTGTATATATTTTTTAAACAAGTAAATGTAATAGAATTACTTACAGTATATAAAATTATTTTTTTACATTAGATATAAGTATGTATATTACCCGGTCGCACTTTTTAAATTTATTTTTATTTTTAAATATTATTTAAGGAAACATTTTGATAATGACGGCATAAAATAGCTATTTCATTTCTCTGATTCAGTAAATTTTTATTTTTTATAAACTTAGTAATATATAGTTTCACATTTATGCACAAAGGACATGGGTCATTTAATGACATACATATTCTAGCTTTTCTTATTAACTTCCATTTCATGGTAGACGTTTTATTTGATTATTTTAGTTACCAGAAGTACTTCGATAGAGATGTTTGATTTTTATATTTATTTATCCTAAATGAACTTTGATGCTAGTTGAATCTTTTTTTGAACTCATGTCTAGTGCAACCTATATATATTTTTTATGTTTTCGGGATTTTCAATCGAAGAGATATTGCATTGGTATACTAATGATTCCGTGCAACATTTACTTTGTAGAGGCCAATTATGAAGTTTCTACAGTTACATAATTTTAGTTTATCATAATCAGTTTTTATTTTTAATTTTCCATTGTCAAATTTTTTTTGGTTTTGGTATTAATGTTTATTTAAGATATTAGCAATATGTTTCTTACTAATTTTTTCTAAGTTTTCCGTACAGATTTAACTCAATTTTAGTGTGTTCCTTTTATTTTCCAACTCTCTGCTTAGTCAGAAAATATATTCTTCTCACTGATAAGAATGGATGCCTTGGGAGCCGGTTTTGAAATTAAAAAGAAGTTGGAGTGAGGATAGAAAAAATAGCGAGAATGTGAACTTGTGAAAGAGACGTTTGATTTTTTATATTTACTTATCCTAAATGAACTTTTCGATATTGGTTGAATCTTTTTAAATTATGGTAATGAACCCATATATATATATATATATATATATATATATATATATATATGCTTTCAGGATTTTCAATCGAAGAGATATTGCATTTGTATACTAATGATTCCGTGCGAAACTTATTTTGTAGCGGGCAATTATGAAGGTTTCTACAGTTACATAATTTTTGTTTATCCTCATCAGTTTTTATTTTTCCATTGTCTAATTGTTTTTGGTTTTGTTATAAGTGTTTATTTAAGATATTATCATTATGTTTCTTAATAATTTTTTCTAAGTTTTCCGTTCAGCTGTAACTCAATTTTAGTGCTTTTATTGAAAATTGTGACCTAGTAATATACATACTTATACTTGATGTGAAAATTATTTTTAAATACTGTAAGTGATTCTAATACATTTACTTGTTTTAAAAAAGAAATATAGTATATTTAAAATTAAAAGTGATTTTTTTTTAAATCGGTGTTAAATAAAATGTATTCTAAAGTAAACAGCCCACAAAGATCTTTAAGTATACAAATAGAAAAAAAATGTCGTAAGAATTTTGCCGTTAACAATAAATTTAAAAAAATCCAGACGACATGCATTTAACGGATGTCAGAATTCATTGAAAAATACATCCCATATTACAAAAATGTATTAAAAAACTGATACAAACAAAAATGCAGCGATAATGAACTAAAATGCCCTTTGTCTAGATGAATGGATTTCTCTGTATCCTTGAAACGTGAATTAATTTTGCTGTGCCTTTAAAACCCAGAAATAAATAATTTACACCAAAATTCCCTTGAGGATGAAATAGAGCTAATGTCTTTAATTTAATTACAAAATTAAATTCGAAGCTTTTAGCTTCTATTTTTGAAACATGGTTAGAACTGTGTAACGACAAAAACATATTTTACATCAATTAATTTAAGAAATGGACGAGGTCCGACAATTTATTTATTAAAGACATTTTTATAAAAATAACAACGTTAAACATAAATAAAAATCAATTAATTTATAATATTAAAACTCTGTAAATTTACATTGAGCATTATTTTCTAAAAAAAGAGATATCTATAAAAACACTGGATTACATATCTTACTGTTCTTTCTTTTCTATATATATATATATATATATATATTTAACAAACATCTATTGTTAAAATAATTTAAGATCGGATGCAAACGAACGGTTGGTGTTTTATTTATATATATATATATATATATATATATATATATTCTAACCGGTTTACGCTACTTAAATTACGATATCACAATGATTAAAATAATCATTTCAAACAAAACAAAAAAAATCTGAAAAACCGAAAATACAAAATGCAATATATGCATATATATATATATATATATATATATATATATATATATATATATATATATATATATATACGGATTATAGTATTTCAAACATAAGAAAAGTATATATTTTAAAGTTAAAAGAGAATCCGGAAAAGTTTTTTCGTTACATCTAGATTTTTCTAAATATATATTATACTTTATTTTACATATTTTTTTGCATCGCGTCTTTCAGGTCACGTGACATTCATCAGGCGAAAATTGTTTTTCCGCATAGTATTTAAAGGAATTAATTTTTCCTTATGTTTTCTCATATTCAACCATCATTTTTGTGTGTAGCATTAGGCCAAATTTTTCTTGAACATGTGGAGAAAATGTTCTTGTTCTTAATGTATAATAAAACAATAAGATATGTTCTATATATCTCAGATGAGATATTATGTACTCTATTTACATTATCCGGACTATTTCATATTTGATGCCATATTTAACAC
>CAHIKZ030004076.1:2200000-2252500 GCA_903632075.3 Acanthosepion pharaonis | reverse complement strand
AGTAGACATTCTATAACTAAGAAATTAAAGTAGACTTAAGATTAAGTTTCACTTGACCCATTACGCAAAAAAACTACGTAAACACAAATGAAATGGACGTGTCGCAACCAAAAACTGTCCCTAACCGAAAACATCGGAATAGAAGACTGAAATTGTTAAAAGAACATCTGATATGGCGTAAAGTAAGTTTTAGTGAAGAAGGCAAAATAAAGCTACATTCTAATGCATGCGAATATGTAAGTGAGAGAAAAGCAAACTGCAATATATGACATAAAACGATAAAATTTGATGCTCTACACGGAATGGTGGAGGGGTGTATTAAACGTGGTGTTAGAAGAAAATGGATGAAAGTTGATAGAATCCTAATCAGCCAAAATTATATTAGATTACTACAGTCTATTATTTGTGACATTAAGAAGATGTAGAAAATTTTCATCGTGAGTGTTTTCTTTGCCATATCCCGTGGATGAAGATTTTAAACCTTTGGAAAAATACTTACCATAATTCTCTAATCATGATACAATTAAAACATTACCGTGAATAAAAAAAAAGTATAAAAAATGATGTTCAACGAAATGAACTCATCGCCAAGTTATTGGATATTCCTAGCAACAAAATGAAAAACTGCCAATGTGAAAAATTGGGAACATGTTCCAGTCAATACCATATCTAATTCTGACATTTATTTGAACCTAGAGGCAGCAACATTAATTGCTAACTCGAAAATTGTAAGTTTCATACATTCTGCAATGGTAAAGATCTTTTTTTTTCAAAAATAAAAAGAACAAAATTTTCAATTCAAGAATAGAGCAGAAAGCTATAAATTTTGCTGGTAGACAACTATATTCGCATGTCCATTTTCACTATCATCATGATTAAGATGTTTTATCATGCAAACAAGACAAGCAAAAAGGCAGTAACTTGTGTTCTTGAACTCAACGATCAAATAATGCACTGAGAAAAGTCTAGTGTCACCCAGTCTCATTTTGGGAGTAAGATTAAAAATAATATAATAAGGGAATCCAAATGATTTACACGCCTGTGTATTTTTGGTGCGTTAGTCTTCATGAAAGCGAAGCATATTGAAAATCATTCCCATCATTTCAGCGGATATTTCTGCCAAATGTTTCTGAGTTGTTCACGTGCATATTTCTTCCTTTGTAAATGAGTTTTATGTTAGACTTATTGCTTAGAAACGGGACAACATGAACAGCGTTCTGGTTCTCTCAAATGATTATGATATTTCAGAAACACAAATATGGCAAATTCCATGATTTCACAACAAAGAGAAAACGTTAAGCCATTTTCAAGAGGCTGGAAGAAAATATTAATTATTAATAGGCAACAAGTAATTACATACCAACATGTAAAACACGTTAACAGTTTGAACAAACACTGTGACAAAAGAGGGGAGAAGGTTCTCAATGTTGAGTTAAACATATCACAACGTGTGTTTAAATATAAGTTTTCACACATTAAAATGGATAACCGTGATGAATTTCTATTAAATTATTTATTTGTGTTTTCTATGCTTCTGTGTACAGTGTATTGTATGAAAAATCTGTTTATTTATTTGCTGAAAATACAATATATTAAAATATATATGTACTTAAGTGGAATTTGTTAAGCCTGCAAGGACACATGATTTCGGATTTCTGGTTTAAATGGTATTTGGTTCCGGAAATAACCTAATTGCTAATTTCTACTGTTGGCAGAGGTTGCAAATATTTTTGTAGTTGTTATAAGATCTCGCTTTTTTGAAAAACATTTTGGCTTACAATCACATCACTTTTTTTCTTCTTTTAAATACGATATATGGTCAGGAATATTGCTAGGGCCCCTAAGACTTACTAGCTCGAATGATGACATATGATTGCACCTTATACGTTTGAAAGTACATTCAGGATATCCTACGTACACTTTCTTTTGAACATTAATATCTATTACTTCTTTTAAATGTAAAAGCGATATATGTTACTTTTACATTATTTTAATTTTTTACATGTGTTTGAGCACTATTTAAGACCATTGTTTCCTAGACTGATTCATCACTGACCATCAAAATTATATATATATAAATACAAATATATATATATATATATATATATATATATATATATATATATTTATTTATGTATAATATATATATATAAATATATATATATATATATGTATATATATATATATATATGTATATATAAATATATGTATATATATATATATATAAATAATGTATATATATATATATATATATATGTATATATAAATATTTGTATATATATATATAAATATATATATATATATATGTATAACATATATATATATATATATATATATATATATATATATATATATATATAAATATATTTATATATATAAATAAATATATATATAAATATATGTATATATATATATATATATATATAAATATATATATATAAATATATGTATATATATAAATATATATATATATATAATATATAAATATATGTATATATATAAATATAAAATTGAACTATATATATATAAATATATATAAAGAAATATATGTATATATATATATATAAATATATATAAAGACATATATATATATTGAATATATATATATAAAATATATGATAAATATAAAATATATGTATATCTAATTGCCATATATAAAAATATATAAATATATGTATATATATATAAATATATATAAATATATAAATATATGTATAAAGTATATGTAACATATATAAAAAAAAAAAAACATATATATATACATATATATACAAATTTCGTCTTGATATGTATATATATATAAATAAATATAAAAATATATAAATATACCTGAAGATGAATTATAAATATATAAATATAAAATAAAATATATATATAAATCCTATAATTTATGTAACAATATCATAAATATTGATATAATAATTTATATGTATATATATATAAATATATTGTTAAATATAGCGATATGCCATTTTATATCATTAAATTTATAAAATATATATATATAAATATTCATGTATATATATAAAAATATATAAAAATATATATATATATGTATATATTCATATATATATATGGAAAATATATATAAATATATTAAGACAGTTTAAATAAATATATAAATATATATATATATATATATGTATATATATAAATATATATAAAAAATATATAAATATATGTATATATATAAATATATATATATAAATATATATATATATATATATATATAAATATATATATATATATATAAATATATGTATATATATAAATATATATATAAATAGAGATAAATATATGTATATATATAAATATATATATATAAATATATGTATATATAAATATATATAAATATATAAATATATAATATATATATATATATATAGATATATATTTGAATGGATATATATAAATATATATATGTGTATATGTATATATATATATATATGTGTGTGTGTGTGTGGATGTGTGTGTGTGTGTATATATGTGTATATATGTGTGTATATATATGTGTGTGTATGTATATATATGTGTAAATATGTGTGTGTGTATATGTGTGTGTATGTGTAAATATATATATGTGTGTGTATAAATATATGTGTGTATAAAATATATATATATGTGGATATATATATATATAAATATATAATATATATAAATATATATATATATAAAATATATATATATAAAATAAATACATATATATATATATAAAATATATATAAAATACATATAAATACATATATATATATATATAAATATATATAAATACATAAATATAAAATATATATAAATACATATAAATACATATATATATATAATATATAATATATATAAATATATATATATATATGTATTTATATATATTTTATATATATATATATATATATATATATATATATATATATATATATATAAAGCAAAATATATGGAAAAAAACAAACAAAAAATCCTCATATAAAATTATGCTGTTTTAATGTTACTATGTTACTATGTCTAATAAACCATCTTCAGGACATATTCATAAATTATAACATTATCAATACAACATGACACAGACGATGTGCATAAGAACAAGACTTATCGAAACAGATAACTGAAAGTTTTATAAGATCAGCGCTCCGTTTAAAAATATGGTCACGTTGATAAATGTCACGTGGAGACGCTGTGAAAACGTATTCCCAAAATTTGAGTATTTTGAATGAAAAAATGAAAAAGAATTCTATTTTTGATCTAAAATTTATATGTACGCTTGTCGAACATTAATCTCGCTAGAAAAGGCGAAATACTAAAGAAGCCAGGTCTAGTATTCACCGTGCGTGATATGGATATTATGCCTGTTTATAAATCCGCCTAAGATTTTATTATGAAAATATTTTAAAATCTTCACGGAATCAAAATCGAAATTATGATCTGCTTTAGTTGTGTGTACAAATATATCATTGTTTAAATTTCGAGGCGAATATTTCGTTGATGTCCAAAACACGAGATTTTACGGACCTACATGTTTCACCCACATATTTTAAGTGATAAATTTTGCATGAGATTTGGTAGATGCAAGCATGGATGTAATATGTTGTTTGCTGGTGCTATTTAATAATCTACGGATAGTTCTAGTAGGTAATATTGTAGTTTAAATTTTTAACGCATTTAAATTATTGAGATACGTTCGGTCAAATGGTTACTTGGTGAAAGATGCGACCAAAAAGAATTATTATCATGGGCAGCTGAAAGTAAAATTTTCACTGATGTAGTTGTAGTAATTTTCAATATATATATATATATATATATATATATATATATATATATATATATATATATAAATATATAAAATATAAATATATTGCTTGTTATATATATATAAATATATATATATATATATATATATATATATATATATATATAAATATATATATATAAATATAAATATATATATATAAATATATATATATAAATATATATATAATATATATATATATATATATATAAATATATATATATATATATATATATATATATATATATATTTTCCATAATTTTTGCTACGGTTTTCTGTTCAACGTCCATCATCAGGATCCAAAGCTTGAGATTACCTCATATAAAATATTTTTCTTTTGAATTTTCCATGCTGAATATTCTCGATATGAGATATTCCCTTTTTGTGTGATATTTTAAGAAATACCTTTAATCTTACACACAGCGGTTTCTCTCTTTTTTTATATATATATATATATATATATATATATATATATATATGATATTAAGCGTAAGCGGAAACTATTTGGAGATCACGACTGTTGCAAATATAACTAATTACGCTCTGCTTATATTAATGAAAGGTAAATATTAATGTGAAGGCCATAAATTAATGATGTCTCTCTGGCAACAATTTTGACAGATCATAGAGTCAGATAATTATAACGTATAACAATCAAATTATTCAATAACGATCCAATCACTAAATATTTATACTCAATTAATCTTAAAAGCTGAAATTCTCCTTCAGCGTGAATATCTTCTCAGATGCGTTTCTCTCCATGCTTCTCTCTGTTTCCTTTCGCTCCTGATTAAAATTGTCTCTTCTTCCCATGAGGGGCGTGACAAAATATTCCGTGTTCCCTTTAGCTGATCATAAACTAATCATTTCTCTAATCCCTCTTCTATCCATGATATACCTGTACCCAAATGCTTACTGATTCCAAATGCGAATGCACTCACATCTTCAGCGCATGTGATGAGCCCTGAAATAAATGATAAAATGGAAATGCTATAATTATTAATGGAACGAAAGAATCTTCCTATACAATTCAAACTGAAATATACTTAACGCCAATGAAAATAAGAATCCAGTTCTCCTAATCTCTTAAAACCGGAAGGATTTATTTTACACTTGGTTCTTTTGATTAAATATTTTTAGGGCTTATCAATACTTTCTGGGATAAGTACAGAGAAAACATATTTTAGATTGTATTTAAAATTCGTTTTTGCTAGTGAATATTAAATTAAATGTACTTTTAGAGATAAATATTCTACCAGACACAAATCATGCTTAAACAATATACAAGGGAGGAGATGAATTAATATCTATATTTCTTTCAATCATTTCACTTCAAGAAGGCGGTGGTGCCAATAAGGCGCGAAGCTTTACAGGGAATAAAAGAAAGTGAAAAAAAAAACATTAGTGAGGAGAAAGGACAATATTAGAACAGATAGCGATTAAGGTTGTATTTAACTTGTTGAAGAACGAATATAGCAGTGAAGCGAGAAAAAATAACACCCCCATCTGAACGTAGATATTTTCAATAACAAAATATAGTAAATACATTAATATTCACATACACACACACACACACACACACACATATGTTTTGGTAAATTGTATGACAAAATGGAAACAAATTTAGGTTTTTTCTCCTTCAAGAAGACATCGGACTAAATTTGTCATGTTGGCAGAACTACACATGTCCACGGATGTACAAACATCACAAACGTAGTCTGATGTAATCTTAATGGGCGAAACAAGTAATATAAAATCATCTTGAATTTTCTCATACAATCTCCCCATTACTGTTGTTGATATATAAATATATATATATATATATATATTGATAGTTATCTATAATATATATATATAACGTATATATATATATATATATATATATATATATATATATATGAGGTATATCTAGCAGATTGACGTTTTGAATAGACGTTTCGTTTATCAGTCTGCTTGATAAAACCCTGGCCGGTAGGTGTAAATTATGCGATTGAAAAAAAAAAAAGACAAAAATCACTTCTGAAGGCACATTTGAAAATGCAACATTCAAGGGTTTCGAATTGTTTTTGACTGAGTATTGTGACCCACACCACGTCAATCTGTGGTATCTTTTGTAGGAACATTCCAAAGTTGACACACGCTGGGATCGTCTTCACACATCGATAATATCAAAGTGTCCCCTCCCTAACAAAATGACCATAGTGTGATTCGTACCCGAGATTCAATATTAAATATCTGTTGTGAGGATTATATATTGTATATATATTATATTATTTTACAGACCAAATAAATAATATTACACAATAATAACCATAGCTAAAATAATTGTTTGATGCTTTTTAAATCGACAGTTAAAAGTAGTCTGACGAAAAGCAACAAGAAAATTGACACTAATAGTTTTAACTTGATAGATAGGATTAAGTGTGTCAGTAAATCCATTACTGACAAACTACGGATAAGTAATCGGGTCACTAAACAGCAAACTAAGGATGATTATGTTTTGTTAAAAGACCATAAAGACGATTTCAGAACTAAGCCATCAAGTAGACTTATTAACCCTACTAGACCAGAAATCGGTAGAATCAGTAAAAACATCTTAGAATAACCCAACCACTAAAAAAAAAAAAAACACTCTTGACCTCTTACAGCTGATGTTATCAACTGGTTTACTAACACCCAAAATAAGGACACTTCATATAGTTCGACATTATCGAATATTATCCCTCCATATCAAAGGATCTGTTCACTTTGGCCTCGGGAATACGCCATTATTTCTAAGAGTGAAGTGGATACAATTATGCAATGCCGAAATTCTGTTCTGGTATACAATGAAGAACAGTGAACCAAAAAGTCTTGCAGCGATAATTTTGACATTTCAATGGGATCTTTGGATTCTGCAGAAACCTTTGACTTGGTTGGATTATTTCTTTTATACAATTTAAGTGCCTTTGAATGTCTAGATTCTGATAGGAATATATAGAGATGATGGCTTATTAGTTTTTAAAAACTCTTCTAAAATTAAGGTAGACCGTATTATGAAAATGATCCATAGGGAAATTAAAGATTTAGTTCACAGGACTATAGTTACAACTAACATTAAACAAGTAGATTTTCTAGACCTTACCAGTTTCCAACCTTATGCGAAGTTTAATTCCAAAACAGTATATGTGCATCCCAATTCCATCCACGCCTCTTCGGTTATCAAGCACGTACACTCCTTCGTTGGATTTAGGTTTAGTACTTAATAAACATCGTGATTTCTATAATTCTGCCCTTAAAAATAGTGGATAGAAGGGTACCACTATTCAATATAGAAACCCTGTTAATTATAACCATAATAAGAAAAGAAGATCTAGAAAGATGATTTGGTTTACTCCCACTTTCAATATAATGGTTAAAACTAAATTAGGATGTATGTTTCTAAACATCATCAAGAAACATTTCCACCACCCTAAAACTAATCCACTTAGTAAAATATTTAATACTAATAACCTTAAATTAAGCTATGGTTGTGCGGATAACGTAGAGAAATAATAAGGAAACATAACAACAGTCTTTAACAAGTATAGAGATAAAAAAAAACTTGACTACTCACCAGGTTGCAAGCAGTGCGACTAAGTATATTGAAAAGAATAACAAATTATGCAATTGTAGGAATCCAAATAATTATCAACTAAAGAATAATTGTTTTACTAGTTCTGTAGATTATCTTAGTACAAACTCTACACAAGAAAACAGATATATCAAAAAAGAATTACATTGGTAGCAACGTGAATTCATTCAAGGAACGTTGGAAGGGGCATATGCAATCTTTTAATAGCAGTAATGAGTAGTACAAGATTTCATTATCCTAGTATTTTGGGGTCTAAAAAAAAAAGAATAAAGCACCTACTGTTAAATGGAAATTAATCAAGAGAGCCCGAAGATGTAACTTCCTATATGTCCCTTGAAAGATATGAATTAACCGTTAACTGTAAACACCGCTATAAATTTAACTTACTAAAGGGGTTTAAATAATTATAAAGATAATGATATATCACTGGAAGTTTAATAGGTTATTACTCTTACTAACTGATGGTGTCCAGTTGATGTGGGTGTGTGTTGGTGTACGTGTACTATGTTGTTCGTGTCTGTATGTGTGTGTATGTATGTTTTATATATATATGAGTGTGTATGTGTGCATACGTGTATATATATATGAGTGTGTATACGTGTGTGTATATATATATATGAGTGTGTATACGTGTGTGTATATATATATATGTGTGTGTATCTGTGTGTGTATATTTTGTCTGTAGGAAGGTGTTTCTGTGTTTTTGTCTGTAGTGAAGAATGTTTGTACACATATGTCTGTACTTAGTTTTTATTTTCTTTCTACTGTTAAAGTTTGTACTCGTGTATGTGCACTAGAGCTTATATAGTTATATATGGAATATATTTCTATATATATTTTTGTCTTTGGAGCATTCGTTTTTTATATATTTGATGGTGTTATTTTTATGCGTGTATATGTATTTTTCTATCCATATCTATCTGTCTTGATGTCCTTTCTTTCCCTAATTTTTGGTTTTCACTTCTGGCCAAGTTCATTTTTATTTGTCCGTATAAGCTATATTTTCATAATTAGTTAGAATTCGTTCAATAACACTTTCAAAATTGAACATGTCTTGGTTGGTGTATCAGAGTGTCTTTGTCAATGTATTTGTGTGTATGTAACTGTCTTTATCAGTGTCTGTGTGTACGGTCACTTGTGTGTACCTTTCATTGTGTATGTATTAATTTTTAAGTGTCGCAGGGATATTTCCTGTCTCGTCGCCTTTTTGTGTTTGTATATATATATATATCTAAATACGTCTGAGTGTTTATGTATTATAATCTGATTCTGTATGTATTGTCTTTTGCAAGATGTCATCCTCCCCCACCTCTCTTTATGATTCAAAGTATCTATGTTGTCATGATTTTCAGAGCAACATTTGGTCTTAAGGTTTATTACAACTTAATTTAAGTAAAAACAAAATAAATAGAATGAAATATGTATTTTTTCTTTTTTCCGCAGTAATTTTATACTTTTAAACTTAAAATATATAGATTAAATTTTAATTTTGAAATGGGTAATTTTTAATTTCAAATTTTATCGTATAATTTAATATTTATTAGTTAGAATAAATTCTATTTTAGTCTAACCACAACTTTAATCATTAAATAATTATTATAACCTTAGTTGTCGAGGTTTTTTTTTTAATTCTCGTGTACTTGTTTTGTGATTGGTCATTCCAACTTATGTGACAGCGTTTCCCTTAACCTGGGGTGTTTGATTTATTTGTATCTTTTAAAAACTTTATTCTGTATTCAACATCATCACATGATAAGACACCAGAAGTGTTGAATCAAAATGGATAATTTTGTAGTGATTTTATAACATTTTTGTTATAATTTTCATATAAATAATTGTATTTGCACTACTCTGTATTGAGCACTCTTTTAAGAATTTCAATCGACCAAAACTAAGTCAGTCTTATTCAACCCCGGTATATAGACTGAGATCGTGTCTATATTAGAAATTTAACTTTGACATCTGTCGAAAAATTTATACAGGTTTTGTCTATTTCATTGTTTCAATCAGACAAAATACTCAATACGATGGTTATGGGAGGGTGTAAGCTAAAGCCTTAAAGGGAAGAAGTTTTATCAAATTAAACACAGGTACTGACATTATGATATTAAATTGGGGTTATATGAATCTGAAACCAAATGTGGACCGAATAGTGAGTTCTATTAAATATATATATATATATATATATATATATATAGGTTAGGTTCCTACTTTTATATATATATATATATATATATCATATATATATATATATATATATATATATATAACACACTCACACACGGGAGGTAATGAGAATTTTCGGACAGACAATTTTCTCAATGTACACTTTCTATAATTTATTTAATTAAATTGCTGTTTTGGTCGAGAGGGATACTCCAGTATAAACACAAATTTTCTGACTCTGGAAATAGACACCTCTGCTCAGGTTCATATCGTGTGTGTCTGTGCCTGCCTGTGATTTTGTACCGGGACATAGATATTTGGGCATGGAGTAGCGTTTTCGATCAAAAAAGTATTTCTTCTCGATTAATTTCTAGCAGCTGTTTTCCGTTTAAAATTTCCAGCAGCTTGTTTTTGCTTGTGTTTAAATCTATAGCACTATTATGATTTACAACTGCTAGTTATTCATGAGGTAAATGAGATATTATCATGTCTTTTATAAAGCTTTAAAATGAATAGAGGAAAAACAGGAATATATATTTCATGTATCAGATTATAAGTAAACATACGAAATTGAATATATCGATATTTTAATGGGGCGAATTATTTTTTTCCTTTTACCTTACTCTGTAATCTTTTCATACTCTTGTTAGTTTTAGAAAAGGGAAATGCTTTTTTAATTAAAATTTTATGCCATTACTGTGCTACGTCGAATAAAATCTATTAAATTTTGAAATGTATTTTCGGTTGAATGAATTCTTTCCATTTCCAAGTAAATACATTGAAGATACGACAGTTCCGAGCAAAGAAAAAAAAAATAAATTCTCATTTCAATTTTAAATATTTACCTTCATCAATTGAATCACTTACAGAAGATCAAAAGTAAACGACCGAAATTATTTTGACTTGCGAAATTAGAAAATTATGAAATAATCGGCTTATCCTTTATTTTCACAACTGACACATTAGATAAAAAGTACTCAAAATGACCCCATTTCTTCTGAAACTAACGCTTTCATCACAACAATTCTTAAACCCAATGCGATCGCAAAACCAAAATAAAAACACAAAAACCCCCACTAAAACACTAAAAAATGCATGCATTCAATCTATCAATAAAAGAGGTGTTATTTCGTGGCATATTTCTATTCGGCGATACTCACCAGATGAATAGAAGTTTCATCTAGATTTTCCAGCATTCCCTAAAATACATCGGGTCGCTTAAAAGTTCCCCAACCGATTCATATTCGAGAGCCACCATGTAATGTTATATTAGTAATGTATCTGTTCGATTGTGGACAACATCGGTACATTGTCGGTGATTTTTAGGACACTCATTAAACGTTCGATCTGCTTGCAATTGTTTGAGGAACACCCCTCGTTTTAATCTTCTGCGTTTATATAAATTCTCTCATTGCGTTATCAAATGTGTGTTGTCTGTGCGTTATGCTGAGCGGATAATCCATCCGACATTCTTTAAGGGCTGATTCTTCATAAAGTAAAATCCTAGGTTATTCCTCTGTGCCATCTAGCACTTTGAATATTCTGATAGGATACCGAGGACAAAACATATTCTGAGATATATATATATATATATATATATATATATATATATATATATATATATATATATATATATATATATATATATATATATATGGGTTATAAGAACATTATAAGTAACTATGGATTGAACCTATCCTACATTAAAATTTCTGTTGGGCATTGAATTCGATTCAGTCTTCTGCTTTTACTGATATAAAACGCATACTGCAATTATAAATAAACACTGATTGACAAAGTATTGGAACCTTAAAAAAGTCTGTCTTCATGTTTATTGTTATTATCACAACGCTTTGGTTATATTGCCCTGAGGTTTCATCAGTTAATTATCAATCTTATCCTTCAATGAATTTCGAATTGGCACATTTATTTATTCTAGGAAATGGATTTTTTTTTATTTAGCTGGTCATATCTCCTGTTATCTAATTGTTATATAGTACTGGGCAATCATTTCTAAACTGATTTCAAGTACACGGAAAGCGATTGAAATCAAAATTACTATCTTAGGAAATTCATGAACATACGAAGCTATTTTCGCGTGGGAATATCTTACTTGTATTTAGTAGAAACTGATCGGGCAGTAACAGAATTGTTCTAAATGAGAACTCGACGAAATATCCGTACATATGGTCAGCGGAGCGAGTACAATCTTCCCGAGTAGATTAAATACAGGATACAATCCATGAAGTTTGTACGGATCGAAAGTCACCTGATGAATGCCAACGGGCACAACTGTTGAAACGTGTTAATAACAAAAGACGAAAACAGTAAACTACCTGTACATAATAAACTCTTGCTAAATCCTCTATGCAGTAATCAACAGATACTTTTATGTTTTAGTTACTCTTGTTTCCTATGTATCTCAGAATAGTAATTCCGAGATAGGGGATTGTTTTTATATATCTAATGATTTAAGTTAGGTTAAAATAAACTTTTGATTAATTAATGAATTTTTAAGGCATCAAGAGAATTATTCCTAAATAATATTATTATCATATGCAACACATCGACTGATTTTTCTATATATCATTCATTTTATGTCTAATTTTATATGGGACATGTGGTGAGAATCGAAAGTTTAATTTCTGGAAAAAAAAAGTTCGACACCAAAATGGGAACACGCCAAGAAATATCAAAAGGTGCTTTCCAAAATCGAAGCAAAGTATTATGAAACATGAAAATCTCATTAGAAAGAAAACCAAGAATGATGAAATATTATGTAATATAAATCCTTTTGTATGGCATTGAATGTTGGATATTTGTAGATGAAGAGAAATCTGGTGGAAACAGAACTGTGGATCTCCAGAAAGATATTGAGGATTCCATGGTCAGATCACGTAGACAACGAAGTAGGTTTAGGAAAATGGAAAGAAAAAGCACACCTATACTAATAATCAGGAGATTGCTAGGAATTCTTAAACGTGTAATGACGAGGGTAGATTTGGAGAATTTAAAACTTACATAATATACAAGAGAAAAAGAAGCACAACAGAAATTTGTTGCTTATCTTGACAAAGAAAATACTTTGGTAAGGACTTTAAAGAAAAGGCGGTTTTGTAGAGTCATGATTACTTCTGTTTTGATTTGACAAGGCAATAATAATTACCAGACATAAAATCATTGAACACATTAACAATTGTTTATCTACAAGGTGAAATTGTATTAATCTAATAACTTTCATTGTTGGTTTTGATATTTTACAGTTCACCATTAGAATACTGATAATTATAATGTCAAAGAATTTCCCGTTTAATATTATTGCTTATCCTTTTTATTTATATGCTGTTTAATCTAATTCTATTTCTCCTTCCATTGTGTATTTGTTTTAATTTCATTGATTAAAGAAATATAAATTTCCTCCGGGATATTATTGTGGACCCCTGTTGTTATTTTATTCTTTGTCTAACAAAAACAAAAATGATTATATATTCTTCATTAGTTTGATTTCATGTTCACACCGATGTCTGGTGGATATCTCTAGAGATTTAATAATAACAATCTACTTAAAACCTTTCAACATCGCACTTTGTATCCTCTCAGACACCAACGTAGTCTTGACATTTTGAATTCTTGCTGGAATTTCTGATTAATCCAATCTAAACGATTTTGGTACCATTCCAAGCTCCCCAGTAATCATGATATTAAATTTATAGTCTTAATAATTTTAGTATTTGCTCTGTGTAAATATACACTATATACTGAAAAGTCAACGGTGCCAGAATATAAAATGAATTGTCCATTCTGATAAAAGATAAGAAAAACATGATGAATACAAAATACATAACTATAACGATTTATTATCTAAAAAGAAATGAGGATGTCTGAAGTCGAAGAGAATTCAGGGTTATCAGTAAAAGGATGAGCCTTAAATGCAAATTACAAATCGGGGATACTGCAATAAAAATTATAGAAAATTAAATATCTGGCAATTGTTCTGACAGAGGACGGAATGTGCAACATTGAGATCCGATGACCAAATATGCATTCCAACAACTAAGCAGAGTATTAAGAACCAGAAGAAAAAAAAGTTACAAAGAAAACAGCACTGAACTGTTACGTGATATCTGTTTTCCTGTATGGAAGCAAATGCTTGACAATCTCCTCGAAGATGAAGAAGTGCCATGATGCAAAAGAAATTGAACTCACATTTTTGGGGTCCTGCCACTTGATCTAATTATCAAGGACAATGTCACATTGGATAAAGGCGTTAGTTAGATCCAGTGACAGGAACGGAAGAGTGTCAGTTCAATACCTGGTTAAGGCAGTGGAGAACTTGGAGAGGAGAATTGCCAAGAGATAACTGATAAGTGACATCCATTAGACCTGGCGCGTGGAACTTAAACAGTCTACCCCGGTAAGCGAAATAAACGTTTCAATTGGACATTCCAACCACCTGAAGGTCGGAGCGTACAACAGCCGAAACGCTTTGATAAATATGGTACCAAAGATGAGGACGATAGTCCGAACAATGTAAATTGTCTACATAGTACCTCATAGCAGATATATAAACAAAACAAAAATGTAGTTCTAAAGAAAGATGCTGAAGATAGCATAAATCGAATACATGAGCAACAACGAGGTTTTCGAGCAAATGAAAACATCAATGAAACGTATACTTGACATCAGGAAGAGGCAGTTGAAATGTCTAGGACACGTAATGAGGAAGGAAGGCTTGGAAAACCTAATACTCGCAAGACAGATTGCTGGAAAGTGGGACACAGGAAAGCAGCGCGTAACATACTTTATGAAATTGAACAAATTGATGGTAAAAGAGGGTTTTGAAGATAAAATATCCGTAACTTACTTAAGAGCTACAAGCGACAGTAACATGTTGAGGACAATGGTCGACTACATCCTGAATGGACGCAACACATAATAGAAGAAGTCGATTTCATTTTTTTATTGAAAAGAAATCGATCCTGCTTTTATTATTTCCACAGGATTTTTTGGGGTAAATATCTATTAATGCTTATCAGATTATTATTAATGTACATGTTTTTTTATAACAGATACACATCCAATACATTGCAAAATAACACATTTCAAGGTATTATAAGCCAAAAAACGAAAACTGAAATGAAGCGAAAGAATACATGGTGAGAACTTGTCTAAGGAAGTTTCTATAATTCTACTGACATAAAATACACCAACATAGAAAAAGTAAAGTCAAGGAGAGAAGAAAATGGTTGGAAACCGTCTCAAGATGTACATGAAAGATCATTCAGAGAGACGCTGACATTGGCACTTAACGGAGGTACATATTGAGTACTGGTCATGCGCTAAACTGTAAAGTGTATCTGCGACCACACACCACACCCCGTTATGGGACTGATGAAGATGTAACAAATGATAACTTGAGAAGGATTGCATTATCATGTCCATACTTTTATGATTACACGGCGATTATATTATGTAATGAAACAAACTGGATTTTTGAGCCTACTACATTTCAAACTAATATACAAAGATTACTTTTATATTGGTTTTCGACTGAAATTAAGTCTATTCCATCACTTTTCCGTATCGCATTATTCACATCCCGAGAAATGAGAGTAAATATTGCTATAGATCATATAGAAATTTACACTTTCTTCTTTGTGGTGTGTAATTACATAATTTTTAACCAAATAATTTTGTCCAGTTGACTTAAATTTGTAGTCCTTATTACCGTTGTGGTGTGGTATTATATATCAGCGAATCGATTAGTTTGGTTGACTTATTCAGTTTCAAAATCAGTGTAATTTTCTATTTTTGCCTATAATCATTGATCTGTTTCGATAACAGATAAATACTAGTGGTTTACAATTGTGTCCAGATGCATGTATTACAAATCAATAACTTATTTCGTTCGGAAATATTTCGTTCGGAAATAGATGAATACACATCGTTTCTTAATCTGAAAATTATATACTTTGGTCGGAATTCATAATTGTGCTATATAGCAATAAAGCATCTTTGCCGACACTTGAGTTTGAAAATAGATCAAATAGTAAACACGGGAGATTCCGTTATTTAATTAAGTGGATCACGTGATCTTAGAGCCAAACATATATATAAGAAGTCACGGGACGTCTAAATGATCGCATTTTCTACTTTATCCTCTATTACTATTCGAATCTGCACATATCTTCTGTCCTCTATTAGTATACTATTTCTCTATTCAGAACTTTATACGCTGGTTACTTTCGAACGAGAATTATTCGAACAAGTTCTATTCGTGCGAGTGATATTCGAAGGCGGCTGATACCAGTATTGATCAAAGGCGTACTATAGTTGTATCTGCGATTACAAAGTCTCTACTAAAACGAGCATTACGAAAGTGACAACGAGTATTCGTTGGCATCAAAAAAGTGTCAAACGAATATTCGTTACAACACAAAAAAATGTCGGTCGTTCATTTTTCAGTTTGGAAGCGTTTTGTTCGTGATAATTTTAGCATTCTTTCATAGTATAAAATCTCTCTTTTCGAAGTCGTTTTTTCATCTGTGAAGGATGTGTCCGATATTCATTGTAGACATGAGATTATATATTATATTCAGGAACATTTTCTTTTCTTCTATAGATATTTTAGTTGTCTCATAATATTTTGCCTTGTTACTGGAAGCCATCTTTCGCTATTTGGATGCAACGAAAAAATTCTGAGTCAGATTCTATTGTCTTTTATTGCCGCTGTTACTCAAAGTTCTGAAACTCTCCGATTTTATGAATTCATTCAACCTTTATCTATCAGAATATATTTTCATACAGCTAATAGTTATTCATTTCTTTTAGACATCCTGGTCGATTTGTTTATTTATTGTCGTATTTCTGCTATACATATCATTAGTCAAATTATTTGTTCTCTTCGTTCAAAACCATTGTGTCTCATATTCTTATTTGAATAATTGACGCGATCCTTCAAGGGATTTTACAATTCAAATATTTGAAGTCCAAGATGTACAAACTACCCATCGAAAATGTGACTTGAGTCTGTTTTTATCTATTTAAAAAAGTCATTAAGCAGTTTATATCTGTTTCCCGTTTAATTTTGTTACAATCAAATAATATCGACATACCCAGTGATTAACCCGATAAAATTAAAAATAATTCTAAGCACCATTTGTTTGTACACTCAAGCAGTATAACAGTGAATTTTTTCTGACATGTAGTACATATTGGGGATTCTGTGCCTTCCAGTAAATGATGATGGTTGATGTGGGTGCGGCCTATGTGAAAGCCGGTCAACAAAAATTGTTCTTTTCTATTCTTGTGTTTTGTCCTCGATTCTCCAATGGTAGGTTTTATGTTTTGTAGTTTGATATTAGTGTATTTATCCTAATGATTTTGCCACTCCTTAAAGATAATTCTATTCACTACTGCTTTATAATAGTTATACGGTATTTTTGATTTTGCTCTTATATCTTTCATAGCTTTCTCTGCTTCCGAGGCTGCCCGGTCATTTCCTGGTATACCAAGGTGGCTTGGAATTCAACACAAGATTATTTCTTTATTTTTTAATAAATTATATACTCTGTTAAGTACTTGTGTTGTTAAAGGGTCAGTAACTTATCTTATTTTTTAAGGCAGTAAGTGCAGACAAAGAGCCTGTGAAAATAATGAATTTATTTTGATGATTTGTGGTTATTATGTCAAGTTCCAACTTAACAGCAGTTATTTCAGCACTATATATGGAAGCTACGTTTGTAATTCTTTCCCGTTTCTTATGGTCTTTTAGTATGTCAGCGCATTCAACTGCATTACATAAAGCTAGTATGGGTAGTTATTTTTTATATTGAGTATTTCGGATTGGTATTCTATATACCAATATGTCAAGATATAAATTATTTGTGAATGTGTCTTTTATCTATCTGGTTTTCTTCTTTGATCTTTTTTAATCGTAAACCAAAACGTTTGATGGACGTTTATTTTTGCTGAAAAACCTCTAAGAACTGTGGTTGGAAAGTAGTACTGAAAGCTGGATTTAGAGGGTATGGTGACAGTATTAGGTAATATTGCATAGCAAGTTTTTCCAGTCTTAGTTTAAGATTTGCCTCTGTATATAGGCTCTCAGCAGGAGAGGTGTTATATCCTCCAAGGGACAGGCTAAGTCCTTGATGGTGTATGGTATTTAGTTCTTTGAAGTATTTTTCTGGCTGCTCCTTATATAAAGCAGCCATAATCAAGTTTTTTTTTTTTATCTGTGAGAGTGATACAATTTCTTTTTACTGAAAAAACTATGAATTGTGGTTGGAAAGTAGTACTGAAAGCTGAATTTAGAGGGTATGATGACAGTTTTAGACAATATTGCAAAGCAAGATTTTCAAGTCTTAGTAAATTCAGTTAGGACTTAACATACTTAACTGGTAAGTTTTTGCAAAACCATACTGCGAAGTCTCTGGTATCCACTATCAGCATTTATATGCAAAATCCATTTTAATCCAACCGCTTTTAATGATATGCGCTCAATTCATCCGACATTTCAGAAGCATTTTCTAATTTAACGTTGTGCATATTCATTATATTTTCGCATTCAGAAGTATTTTTCCTTTATTACGTTTTTTCGGAAAAATAATGCCCGATTATAGAATATATATATATATATATATATATATATATATATATATATATATATATATATATATATAAAATGGACACTTCCGTCGGTTTCGATGTATAAGGATCTAACAGTTTAATTGATTCAGTTATGAAATTTTGTGCCATAATCTTAAGTGGCACTTAATAGCCACAATTAATTTACAAAGGAGACCACATATGGAACAAGAATGAGGATTGTGAGATGAGATCACTCTTAGATTGGCTGAACTTTTAGTTTGTGCTCTCGATTTTTAAAGATGATTCAAACAAATTTAAAACTGCTGAGTCCACTAAAACACTTTGATCTCTCATTCAATTCAACTCGCTCGAACGTTAAGCGCTCAAGGCTGTTATATGGTATATTGACAGCTGACAAATTGCTTTTCAGCTTGACTTTGTATCTTAGCCAGGAGCGTTCTATATTCCTGTAGCCCAGATCTAACTGGCTGTACATTGGGATCTTTGGTATCCTGTAGTCAGAAAATCTTAAGACATAACCAGTCCACCGTAACTGAGACTGTATGAGAAAAATCTCGATTTCTCCAGTTTTACACCTGTTAAACAGTTCTACTATTTTATATCTCGTATCTTGAAGGTTAACTCTCCAGATTGCACAGAGACAGCTTTTAATTCATCACTTTAAACAAATTACTTGTATGGGTATCCGGTAGTTTACCTTGAATCGTTCATATATATATATAAAGTTTTCTAATTTTTAATGCACAAACCAAATGATTACAATCATTCTTTTTTAATTTTATATCAATCTTTTTCAGAATCTGACTTAAAAATAAAGCACTTATCTTGAATATGAAAAAGAACAGGACATGCGTTCTACTTTTGTGCATGAATTCAAGCTTTTCAATTCTCAGTCTTCCAGACAATATTAAAATAGCATGAAGCGAAGGATCTAATTGCAACCAAAGTGTACAGCACTGGTTTCTTAAGTTCCGCGGTGGGGATACGAGTGGCAGATAATGTAAACTGCCATTGAAAATAAACATCTGAAAAAGTTAGACAACATTTTCAAGAAATATATCGGATAATGCGTGTCAGCATTTCAACAATATCGAACCATCTCCCAAAATTGTCACGGTGAAGAATCTCAATGTGTTCTACATGAAGCATATTCGATGCCACGTCTGCGTAGTTTAAATGTTCAATTCCTTCAATGAATAGTTACTTTTGCTCCATAAAAATGTATCCTTTATGCGTATCATAAACGATTGTTTCAATGGGTTGATCATGACAAATAGTCATGCAATTTCTAAAACTGAAATTGTATCAACGGAAGATTATATTGAGTGCCCTGTTATCCGCCATTTGCATAATCGATTCCAGCATTCTGGAATGTAAACAGAGCATCACTGCTGCAGATTAATATCGGCAAGTAAATGAAATGACCATAAGATAAAGCAAAATTGCAACCAGTAGAAGTTAATCGACATGGTTCAATTCTGCTTCATGGTAATGCTGATTCACATTTTGCCAGTATTACAGTGGAGAAGCACATCGACTTAGGATCCGAGAGTCTGGCACATTTACCATATCCAACTGAGATTTCCACCATTGGCTGCCACATTGTTTCAGGCATTTAGACTATATTTTTGCTAAAAGACATCCCTTAGCTATTTATCGTAAAGTAAAAATAACATTACAACTCGTTTGTAGAAATGTACGGATGATTGGTGTTTCTATGTTGACTGATTTATACAGTTTACATATATAAATTCAGAAATTAAATTGAGTCTAAAATCGGACATTATTTTCCGGATAAATTAATAACCACAGCTGCCTTATTTAATATGAAATTATGGTTAAAAATATTATATAAAATGTAAATAAATACTTTATATACATATTCATTATTGAATTGCTAGGAGGTATGGCTAAGTTTACTGTTATATTTTTATTTTATGTTATGTTTCCTCGTGTTATATATGCAATAATTTGTATATTAGGGGTCATTTAATGTGTTTGCAATGTACATTTTTGACTAAATGTCTGGGATGAGGAGATATTATTTACACTATTTACACAAGCGTGAGATTGTCATCATCATTGTGGTTACCCCACCGTTTCGACCGCTGTGCCTTCCGGCTATCTTCAGACAATTAATACTAAGAGGGGCAACAGAATAGTGATTTAAAGCGTTGGTCTATGAAATTTGCGAGTACAATCTATGGGCATCGGTACGAGGATAATCTACCAATGAAGATTATATAAAGTGTTTGATTCGGAATTCATTGTAAGTTACCACTATCGAAATACAGCTGATGAAGGTCGGAGAACACAACGGCCGAAAAGTGGTGGTAACAAAAAAAAGCAAATACAGAAGTCTTCAAATTCTATGATTTCGTAAGTAGAAACAATTAATTATACCGGATTTGGTGCAATTGTGTCGTGAGTAGAAAACGATGAGATTATTATTGTTATTAAATGTTGCTTTAGATCATTATCAATACGATTAAACATGATATCAGGAAATGGTAATATATTGTTTTTTTATGTTTCAGAAGTAAAATTAATTGTAAATATGTTAATTCTCGAAATCCTTTGTAAACTACCTAAGAATACCCCAAAAGATCAATGTCAATATCAATACAAATGATAACTAAAAGTGATGGAAAGATTTTAATATTTCTCAGGAAATAAACCAACGTAATGGAGAGGCTAGAAGAGATTAAGCGTCAAAGATGCCTGTTAGCGTGATTTATAAATCTGAATAAAAATAAAATAGATACAGGAAATAATCGGTTATTGCATAATGTATATATAATATTCTGTGACTTCCGTTAGTGCGTCTGTCACACATTCTAAAATAACTATACATTGTGTTGTATCGTTGAGGTGAATGATACACATAGAGGAATGAGTGGTTAATATATTTATCAGCACCAGTATCCGGTGCTAATTGATACATACAAAAGCACAGAAAAATTAGTTACAAAAAAAATTAACAAGACAACATACAAGGAATAGAGGAGGGTCAAAATCTGTATAGTCAAAAGATCAGTTTTAATATTAACCAGCTTAGTATCAATTTATTAATCAATTGTTGAAGCCCTTAATCGTATATTTAAGGCTATAAGCCATGCCATCTGGCAAAGTGCTGAAGGGGAGCTAGCTACTCTACAAAACATTGAGAGATTGAAAACAAACTAAAAAAAAGTTTACCATAAAGTCAGATTAAACTTAAAAATATCAATGAGTGATTCGAGTTTTTATCAAAGTATATTTCCAAACAAATCAGCTTATTCAATTTTCATAGATTACTTTGCGAAATTGAACGAAAAGTAGAGTTTGTAAATTTCAAGAGAAATTTTACCGATAACTTCAACAATTTTAAATACTATGAAGATTTATACACGAAAAACATTCTAGTGTTTAAAAATACAATAGAAAAATTGTAGGCGGATTATGGATAAAAAAAACCGATGGAAAGATTGAAGGAATTTGTTAGATATGAGAGAGAACATACAAGTTATCAGTCCCGAGAATGTGCGTTTATTTATTAATATAAACCAATTTAAACAAAATATGATAAATCTATAAAAATATTAATTTGATCAAATTTGTTTATCTATCCACAAAGTGTTGATATAATTTTAATAAAGCAATTAATATAATAAATATCTAATTGTTGATAATTCTAAAAATGTCTTGCATAACGTTAATGTATTAACAATACTTCGTACTGAGATTACTGGTATATCCACGACTGCAACGAACATAATCAGATATAGAAATAGCAATTGCTGCTTTAACCTTTTGTCAAATAAACACAATAGTTATGTAGGAAACAAGTTAAACTATTCAATTCCCAGTCAAAATGAGCCAACAGAATGTGACTTTGAATAGAAAGAAGGGAAAATGAAAACACTGATCTATAATATCGTATATGTATTGAATTTTATATTTTATTCCAATATATATATATATATATATATATATATATATATATATATATATATATATGAAATGCGTGTTGGCTGAAATTCCTTTACATAATGATATAACATAAAAAGAAAAGAATATATTGTCAAGTTTTGAGTGATGAGAACGCATTGGAAATGGGAAAGTCTGAACAGACTTCAGAGGAAAATAGGCAGAGAAAAGCAAACATTAGTAATTTAAAAAGCAGGTAAACACTTATTTTAGCAATGTTAAAAAAAAAGATTTGAGAAAATACTGAAAACCTAATAAGAAAAAGAACAAACACTTTCCGGCAAAGAAAATATTTACAGTTGTTGGTTTTTGCAAATGTAAACAATGAAAGGATGATGCATATGAAGTACGTCGGATAAAGCATTGAAAACAAACTACCTACCATCTTTAAGCAAACATCACATGTTGAGACATGTATGTTGGGCAAAATATAAATAAAATCTAAATTCTTAAATGGTATTTGGACTGAAGAATTGTTATGGGTCCACCCCTTTTTCATATAAGTGGACTCGACCAAAGTGTTACTTAGACTGCTGCTGTTAATTACCCAGAGTCAGTGAGAGTACAGAGAATAGAGAGTAAGAAGACAGAGATTGTGATTGAGATGGAGATAGAGTAATAGTGTGAGGTAACCGCTTGTAGAAGTCAGTTACAAGCACGTAGACTCTAAGGAAGTCCTACTTCGAGACTGTATATATCGATATGTCATTGCTACTAACCGCGTTCCTGGATTACTAACAGTATTACCCTTTGTATTATTGTGTAAATACATTTTATTTCTTATATTTAATTCTTGCGTTTGTTATTCATTGGAGACCGAATTTCATCTCGGAATCTACAACAAGAATGAATAGCTAAATTGAATGAAACTGATTGCGGGTTTAAAGAATGGGTACAAGAGAAATTATGCAGGACAAAATAAAGTCGTTGAGTAAACATTTGGAATAATTATCTGTGGTAATTTTAAAAACCTCTTGAATTTGAATAAGCGAAATATTGTAATTCATTGGGAAATCATTTTTGGATTGTTCACTTAAAATTAAGATTCTATATGAATTGAATATACAAATAAATAAATGATCTTTTGCATTATCAGAATTTCACATCAGCTTAAGAATGATATAAAAGAGGCCAAGTTAATGGAGGGGCCTACAGACGCTCAATATATTACTTGAGCCGATATTCTGTGACGCGTCATTGAATGAAATTTACATTACAACAGAAAACAAACAGGCTATCGAAGAAACAATAAAACTGGCTTCAAGTTTTGTAAACTTCGAAATTGCTGAAAATTTTGGGAAATCGTGAAGTTAGTTAAGAAAATTTAATAGAATTATAGGAATGATGCCGTTATAAAATGTTAAAACTAGACACATTGAAATAAAATATAATAATAAAATAATATTTTCAAGAAGGCGATTACATAAAGATTGCATTTATTTACAAATAATACAGATTTCTTAAACGTGTCTCGTTGAATGATAAATACGGGCATCGCAAAAAGAATCTAGATTTAAGAAAATAATCAGTTAGGTATCACAGAAATCATAAACGAAAATGATAATATTTTTTTTTATTATTAGATTTATATTATTATTTAAAATAATTTCTATTGTTATCATTATGGATTTATATTATTAGCATTTAAGTTGTAGTGGTAATAATAAAAATAATAATAATAATCACAATAAAAATAATAATGATAATAATAGTTCAGAAAGACATGTTATATTTTTACATTTGATCACGATTCCCTTACTCTGCGATTCAGTATAATATATATATATATATATATATATATATGTATATATATATTCAAAATTATAGCAATCATGTTGTAATGGCATAACAAAGATAGTTGTTTTTTCAACAATTCCGCTGTTTTATCAAAAAAACAAAAAAATAATAAAAACAGAAGAGTCCTATGAAGACGGTCTGGTTTCAATTCTCGGTATTGGATGCGCAGTGCTGATGAGCCTCAAAATAGGACAAAATGGCCAGTGCTTTCCGCATTGTGCTGAGGATTCTTTTAGACTCGATGAATTGCTTAACAATGATCATTTAATCCCCCTTTATATATATATATATATATATATATATATATATATATATATATATATATATGCGTGTGTGTGCGTGCAAAATAAATACTAATGAGCCAGATAATACCTACCTAGGTTTCACCTCATGGGATCATCAGGGTGAACTGGCTCATTAGGATTTATTTATTTTATTTTTACTATATTTAGTGTATTAAGCAATCATCGTTTTAACATTAGCCGCTGTTTTTTTCTTTGTACCAGAGAATTCAGATACTATTTTCTGGCGCTTTCTTTGTTTTGCCATTTTTCCTCGGACGCCAAACTTATTTGAAAATTATACTGTCAATGTTTTTTCACGGACCGAGTTTACATAGATTCAATATATATATATATATATATATATATATATATATATATATATATATATATATATATAGATACATACTTCGGCTAGATGAAATCGTCATCCCGGGAAGGCAGTCCATCTAGAGAATGAAAACTTTGTTGTCTTGCGACTGCAACCAAACATGTGAAAGCGATCGGGAGTAAGCCCTGGGGACAAACCTGTAACTTGTCTTCCTACGACAGTTAGATTCAACTTCGATTCTGGAAACTCCTGTGACTACTGTCACTCCCAAGTTGACCTATACAGCCATA
The DNA here is from genome assembly GCA_903632075.3 of Acanthosepion pharaonis. NCBI lineage: Eukaryota > Metazoa > Mollusca > Cephalopoda > Sepiida > Sepiidae > Acanthosepion > Acanthosepion pharaonis. The sequence goes on along the minus strand of CAHIKZ030004076.1, from coordinate 2,226,663 downwards.
ACAGATGCCGCACCGCCAGCAGCAGCTGAGGCAGATCTATCGTGGTCAACAGTTGTCGCACATTATATTGAACTAAACAATTAATTATATAATAATACTACTGATAACAATGACAACAACAAAAACAACTATAAAAATAATGATAAAAATAACAATAAATGTATGAATAAAATTTCCAGATAGCCAAGAATTATAAGGGTGATATCTGGAGAGGAATATGGACAGGACAAGCTCTTTAGTTTAGGTCAACAGTCGACCTAGATGGCTGTTCAGGATAAAACGAAAAAAATTGAAAATATCAATGTTTACAAATAAAAACTCATACGGAACACATCGTCACCTGGATAAAAAAAGGTTCTCCTCCCTCAGAATCGGTGTCGAAAAATCTTTCACTGGAACAAGCTCTTCAATTACCACTGAGACACCTGGTCAGCAAAACCGGATTAACTTCAACATTGTATCAGGTGATTAAAGCAAAATGAATTAATTAAATGGAATCATAAAAAATATAATCAAGTGATGGCATCACTGCACTCGAAAATCTAACAAAGAATATCGTGGATCAGACATAGCAAATATGAAGGGATATGGTAGGAACTAAAATGAGATCCTCTCCTGACACAAATATGCTTTCCAATGTCCACAAGGGCACCATGTGAGTTAAAAGACTCTGAAATACAGAAATATATCACATAATAATAAATATAAGACAAAATACAATCAGACATAATCCGAAAAATGAGGCAAGAGAGAAAATGCGACAGAAGTTGAAATACAAATTAAAGTAAATGAGATACAAAATACAGATCTGCTAGTAAATGAAGTAGAAAAATCAAGATGCGGCATAAACCAATTCCATTGATTAAAATCACGTTCTTGATGAAGAGGAATCAGTCCTCATCAGTGCAGAATTCGTTGAAAACAAAAGAAATACTATTCGGATAATTTTTCCTTTTGCACCATATATATATATATATATATATATATATATATATATATATATATATATTGAAAAATATAGTCTTAAGGTGTGCTATATTTATGGGATAAAGTGCTCAATATCAGAAATATAGCGTGTGTAAATATAAAAGTGAACATTGAAGTCAAGACTTAGATGTGACATTATATATATATATATATATATATATATATATATATATATATATATATATATATATTGTGTGTGTGTGTTTTCGGTGACTAATTGTGTATAAGACCATATTTTTACAGTAAATTATGCTGAAGAGCACTAATGTATGCACAAATGCAATGTGAGCATTTTTACCATATAATGGTTTGCACTGTTAAATTGCAATTTTCCCTCATTTGTTGTCTGACTTTTCGTGGTCGTGATATCCATATGTTATTTAAAGCATGGTCACATTTACACATTGTGATTTATTTAGGAATTGTACATCAATCATTGTTTTGCAACAAACGGTGAAATTATGAATTACTTATAATTTCCATATGATCTTTTATTTGGAATAAAAACGTTGTTGTCTTGTAAGGATCAATTAATTTTGGTTAGGATAATGCGTGCAACTCCTTACGAATCATCTTACAGATATATATTAAACGTGTATCGTATTAATGGCATATTTTATATATCTATATCTATGGATACAAATAAAACTAACGATTTTAATTTCAAATATTTGTGTGCAATGATTTATTTTGAGAATTTGTGTTGGTTATTTCAACAAGCAGAAAATCGTTTTATTGCTTCCAACTGAAACATACAAAATTAAAACAACATTCATATAGAAAAAAATGATTTCACATTTTCTGACTGGTTGATCAATTCGGATTATAGATTTATAATGATTTAAGAAATTAATTTGAATGAATAATTCTATTGAAAATGAAATCTTTTAAAAACTATTTACAAGACAAATAGTATTTTGAATTTAAAAATAAAATGAGTAAATGCATTTTTAATGATAATGGAATTCAAAGAAATTCTTCTGGTTCTTTCGTGGGATTTAACTTTTAAATCTCAGAAACTTGTGACATATTGAAAGATATATATATATATATATATATATATATATATATGTGTGTGTGTGTGTGTGTGTTTGAGCATTTGTAAGTTTGTTTTCATATCTGTGCGAAGACAGAAGCAGATCTAAAAAACCCTATCGTAAAAATAACTATATCTACATATATTGTAGCAACGAAATTTATATAAAATATATGAGACTGTAAAATGGAGTGTTTATTTCCGATTAATAATTCCCAAACTCGAAAAAAAGCGATATTTCTAAAAAAAAAAAAATTTGCGCATATAAATACTTATAAACTGTCACGAGATATGCACTTTAGCCCATTCTTTGAAAGATGAACTTTAATATTTAATACAATACGATGTTTTAATTACTTTAAAAAGGTTTTTTAACTACCCTGACATTTGGAATAAAATTCTCTCCAAATATTCAATGGACCAAAAAGCACAATCACTTGAAAAGTTTCTAACGTACCCGACTTTGAAGAAGATGATACCATCTGAGATTATATCTGTATTAAAGATTCTCATACAGATTATCAATAATTTTATTTTCGTTTTAATCAATGTCCTGTTCGCATAAAATTGTCAGTGTCCTAATTATCGATAAACATATTTCGAGCAAAGTTTTGCATAATGTTAGAAAATCCTTGGCGGTATGTAAATTTTATTCTATTTCATTAGTAATTTCTTCCTGTCTTTGGGAAGAAAATTCGAAGACAACCTATGCACGTAGCAGTAAAGGAAATCACAAATAAATGGATGAATATCAGCTGTAAGAAAAGAGAATGTACGGCACGTGACAGATAAAATTGCCCAAAAAGGCGAACTACGAGCTAAGAATATCAAAATCAAACACGTACATGAATTTCCATATCTGGGAAATGTTTTAACAGATGGTGATAAATGCAACACCGAAACACGATGCTGCATTAGACTAGCGAAAGAAATGAATGTAAGAAAATGTTAAGAAACTGGAAAAATATGAACAATGGCAATGTCAAACCTTGTCAGAATTCCCAATTATTTTGTTCAAACGGAAGTGCTCACTAAGACATGCACAGAGCATATGACAAGAACAGACCTGAATTCCGAGCGCACCTATTTTGAAAATACCATCATTTGCAGTGGAGTGTGATAATAGGAATCTGTTTTCGGGGCATGTGTTGAAATTTATTTGGTCTTGAAAAATATTGCGTCATCCGTGATTGTATCAGATTTTAATCACGACCAGATACGACCGTCGATTAGTTGTCCTACGGCTATTGTCTGCGATGGACTTTACTTTCGGGAAGCGTACGAAAATTTTAACGCTTCACAAATACACTGGAAAGTCTTAGCAGTGAGCAAATCAAAGTAATATCGACTGGCAAGAAATCTCTCCCGATTTAAATCCAATCGAGAATTTGCGGTCAATCTGCAAGGAACGACTTTGTGTCATGGACATTGTGCCCTGCGTTATCTTTCATTGGACAAATAAGAAAAAAAAAACTGAATAATAACTAAATTATTCTTTTTGTTTCGATTAATTTTCACAAGGGCGTATATATGTGTGTCTTTGCCTAATCAATTGTTTGTACTTTTTCCAACACGCAAACGCATTTTCTTCTTTCGTTTTTTATTTGATGTATGTTAGTAAGTTGAAACTACATTTATAAAAACTATTAAAATTTCATATACTTCTTGTCAAGGATAGTTTGCTAGATATTGTTACAAACTAACAAAGAAAACAAGGATACTATAGAATAATAAGTGTAAATATATCAGAATATAAAATAATATTCTAACGAAACCACGAACACCTTATTTTACAATATATAGAATATGTAAACGTTCCAATTGAAACAACTGGTAAATTTAAATCATTTTGCATATATGTAGGTTTTATAAGGAATTATAATTAAGACACGAATTTTTTTTTTAGATCAATAAAAATAATAACATATATTCCTCCTTCCTAATAAGAGCTAAGATATTGCCCAAAAACATAGTTTCTAAATAGTCTGACAATATTTATATTGACTAAATATTAACCATTATTCATGAATGGCAACTCTCTGAATATATTACTATAAACGATATTTATTGGATGCACATTCTTCAGGAAACATTGCTATTTATTTCCAGTCAATCAATGTAGCGTCTAACAGCGTAAATCATTGAAAACTTTAAAATAAAATTTATCTGACGTAGCCTAAAGGTAAGGCTCGCCTAGCTAAGTGGCACTTTCTCAAAAATATGTAGTGAATATTTGATCCAACCCGGGAGATACATTCACTTTCGATACTTTATGCCAATAGGCATTAATTCTATCATTCTTAAATGAACAGCGATATTTACTAAAATACATGCAATCAGTAAAAGATAACTTCCTTAGAATAAATAGTCGGATTAAAATGTGCATAAACTGCTTTAAAATTACATATAATACGAATTGTAGAAATCTACCTGGAGGTATATAAAAATAACTTTTCAATAGACGTGTTGCAAATGTAACACATCTTTTATTAATATGGGGATTTGAAAAAAGATAAAAACTGAAATTAAGGAGGCAAATAATTGCTAACCGATGAATGCTTTGACTCTGTCAATATCTTCCATTATATAAATTTGATTACAAAGTAAATCTTTTTTCATCGCTCACTACCTGATGAGACATTACTTAATCTTATGAGATTTTTAACTGATTTTTCGCTATATATATATCAGATTTAAAAGTTATGAAATTTTCGATATTTTTATATATAGTGCTCAATATTAAAAATATTAAATGGCATATTAAAGTATCCCAGTATATATATATATATATATATATATATATATATATATATATATATAGTTTTATCATTTATATATCAAACTTTTAAAATGAAATGACATTCAATTGATAATTTAATTCAATTTAATTTCCTCCCATATATCAATTATTAACGGCATATTTACTTGTATCATCACTTTCGGAATGTTAGATTTACACTTTTATTAAACTACTTCATGTATTGTCCTTTGGAGTGGCATGTTTCATTTTTCATAAATAAAAACACTACATTGAAATCGTGCTTACTTTAATCCATCTCCTCTGTCAGAATCAATGAAAAATAATGTGTCATTTCTAGCAAATTATTTTTTTTTAAATTATCACACACTAATGACATCTGTCAAAATCCAGTCACATCCAATATTTCTGAATAAATTTAATTATCTCTAACCATTCCAAATATCAAAATGCTACGAGAAACGATCAATTTGACCAATATACTATTGTTAATTATCAAAATCATTTTAGTCTATGGTTGGGTTTGAGGTTTGGAATTTTTATAAAAATTCATATTTGTTTTATTTCAAGTAACATATCATTGTATTAGCCTAAGTTTTATTGTCATAAATTAAATTCGTGTTGGGGTCTTTTATTATTTGATTAAAAATAAGACTGGTAATTTCTTCATAAAATACATATTACTGCTGCCTAAATTCCTGAGATGATGAAATAATAAAAATGTCATTTGAACAGGTAAAATACATCTTCCCTCATAAAATATGGGTTAAATAGTAGCGGAGAATGAGCTCCCTAAACATGTGTGGAAGCCAATCTGGAAGGAAGATAATACTGAAAAGAAACTCTGGAGAAGGCAAGGGCATACATTTTCTGTATTTTTCCTAAACATTATGATAATTAAGACATGATAAATAAATAAAAAAACAGTCTACAGAAAGTTATGATTGGTTACGTTATGAAGGGATATAAAAATCAAGTACTTATGAAACGATAACATTCTGCAGGTAAAATTCCTGATACTATAATCGTTTATGGTGTATCTGTAGTTCAACAGATCGACCACTGGTTGATCCCATGTAATTTATATTCAACAAGTTGAGCAGAAACCTCATCGCAATGGCGAATCATGAAGAAGAATGAAAGCCAGAATCTCAATTCATCTTTTGAATAAGAAGTTTGGTTCAAAATTTACGGAAACTTTCAATCTACAGCAGCCAAGTAGATGAAAATGGGCGAAAACTTGTCCATAGAGAACATAAAGGAACGTCAGCACCATGATGAATTATAAACGAAGACTGAAGTAAACCTGATATATTTTATCAATAACAACGAAATCAAAGAAATTTTATTCCGTAGAATGAATAAATATGTCGGTTCGACATTTTGACAGCATTATCAGATAAGATAGGCATCTAAAAGAATGCTGCCGCAAAATTGTGTGTGCTAAAATCAACTCTATGATAAAATTCGTTCGCGTAATTCTCTGTAAATTAAACTGTTCATTCTCTTTTAAATTTGATATTCAAATAATTATATACCGAGACAATCATTATATTCTGTTCACTTAAATTCTGTTATTTTATTGTTGTCGCTCCTTAATAGTCTCTTCTGATATTCTTTAACTCTCAGTAACACCCTGCCTGTTACTAGCTTAGTGTTCAATTATTAAAAACAAATGATTCTTAAAATTAAGCCACATTATACAGAGGAAAACATCAATATATATCTTGCACTCATACTAACATAAACAGATGATATATATTATAAAAAATAAATATATCACACTAATAGTGTTGGATTATGAGAAATGGATACAAATAATCAAAATTGTTGGGTGCACAAATAATTTCGTCGTTGACTATATTTTATATATATATATATATATATATATATAGCCACGTGGCCGAAGGGTTTTAGAATGTTCGTTTCTGATCAAAAGATCTGGATTCAAATCTCACCATGGTTGATGTGTTAGGAAGGCGAATTCTTGATTTTATCTGTCTGCAGAATTTGATCTCAGCGTGCGGGACATTTGTAAGGTGCCTGAAATCCATACTAAGAGTTGACCCGAGAAGTTACAAACTTTAAGTTCCGGTCAGAATAGCTGCAGAATAAACCATATGTGGCCCCTGTGGGCGTTGAACAAACATAAATGTGTCTGGACAGGCGTCCGTAACGGGAATTACCAAGCTGCCCCAGTAGACGGGCATCCTCGGATACGAATAACCAATCACTATATATATATATATATATATATATATATATATATATATATATATATATGTGGTGAATTCTTTTCATTATATCTCTATGTCGTCATCGACGAATGGTATCTTTCATGGAAAACGAGAGATAATTAATATTTAATAATTCTTTCATTGAGATTGAGTTTTTTTCCAGCATTCTAAATTTTTTTCCGTTTTTTAGGGGTTAAATCATATAGAAATTACCCCTAGTTATAATTGTTCGTAGTCTCGGATGTTTTGGTGATATTGAATTTATGTGTGAGGCTTCTACATTTCAGTACGTAATACGTGCGGCGGGATTTTTCTGCGTTTTTAGCGGTCACTTACTATGCACGGCCGGTTTTAGAGAACATTTAACACGGCTTCTCCATTAATAATAATGTAAGATTGATAGAGGGAGAATGGCATTTAATAAGCAATGCCTCCCTAATCATAAGTTGCATACGACTGTGTGAACTGAAAAGAAAATTTGTGTAACCGACTAGAAAATTCCTTAAATGCTCTTGTATGAGTTAACAAATGATTAGTAATAGAGCTCAGCTTCTAAACCTGGCATGTAAGACGTCTCTTTAAGGAGGTAGTGGTGTGTCCAATACAGGTCATTGAGTTTTGACAAGTAACAGTCTTGTACTGGGCATTGGCATTGGTAGACTATATGGGTCACCACTAGTTTAGATTTGTTCGGGTCATTTGCTTTAGTGACGACGAGGTTTGCGGGATATCATTTCTCTAACATATTATGAACTTTATATGTTTTCCAGGAATTAAAGCAGAAATATTAAGTTTATGATTTCCCTGCTTATAATTATTGCGCATTTGTTTGCAATAAATAATGCTGATATTTTTGGTGTTGATTTTTTTTAATGGCGTCGTATATTTTTATAAGAATAATTACATTTCCTCATCATTGATGTAGTTAGGAAAATTAATGTTGACTTCTGTTTGTTTTATGTGTTGTAGTTCGCTTAGTAATATTGTTTGGGAAGAGTAAATTTGGCATGATTTATTTTCGACATTTTTTATCACTCCTATTTCATATCTTTTCGGACATTGGTTAACATAGTTTAGAAAAACTAGAGTTCGTACTTGTACGATTTTATACGTGTAAGTGATGAATTTTTTAGATTTTAGCTCTATCTCGTCATCGATTAATGGAATCCTGTTATGTACCAAGAACTTATATGTGAATTATAATGTTGAGTTTTTAAAAAATTTCTTTAAATTTTGTAACTTCATCTTTATTTTTCATCAAAACGAAAATATCATCGATGTAGCTTGCGTTGATTTTAGGTTTATCGGTTGTTTTTAATAAATTTTATCAATGTAAGAAATATAAATGTCAGCGAACGTAGATTCTAAAGGGTTCTCATGCTAACACCGTTAGTTTGGGTATATGTGTTTCCATTATGGTCATAGAACGGACCTTTCGTGGTGCCAGCAAGGAGTAGTTTCTGGAGAAAAGCTGCTAGTATTTGGGGGAAGGTATTATCGGTTGTTTGTTAAACAGTCGGCAATTATGTTGATTGTTTCACCAACTTGGACATTGCTAAAGAAGTTTTCGGCGTACAGCGAGGCCATAGTATATCATACGGGACTTGATGCTGTCAAGATGTGGACAAAGGCATTAGTTGATGATAAGCTGTTGTTGATGGGTTGTGTATGGAGGAATTATGTGGTTGAGGGTTTTTGATATATGTGTGTAGGTATTTGGCATATGATAGACTAGATTTTCATGTTCGACCTATGAGTGTTGACATTGTCATATATATATATACATATATATATATATATATATATATATGTGTGTGTGTGTGTGTGTAGGTAGGTATTTGGGATATGTTAGGTCGAGGAGGAAAATCTGGATTATGGGTGTCGACATTGCCATACGTATAACCTGTTTGTTAAATATCGCTTTTTAAGCAATCAACCTCTGCGTTGTTCGCTGTGATTAGTTTATTTGTTTTCTTTTTTAGTGATTCTGTCTTTTTTGCCTAAATTTGGTGAATTACTTTTTGTTGTATAGGATGGATTGTAACTTCTGTTTATATACCTGTCGTTTGTGAACCACGTAATTATTGGTTTTATCGTAGCGATTTTGGGGGTTGTCGTGTAACTCTCCTGTATCCGGCTTCAGTTTATAACTGTCCAAACAGGAAAACTACTTTGTAGAAGCCACATACAGAAATTCACCATCAGATAAAAAAAAAATCCTTGATAACAGCTATGGATTTAGCGGAAAGTGCTCGGAAGTATTACGCCTAAGGGCATTTCCTATATTTGTTTACCCTTTAAAAACGGAACAATAACAGAATATTGGAAAAACTCAGTAGAATATTTATTAAATGTTTCTTGTCGGACGTTGTACATAGGAAATTCAGTATTTGGGAAGCAATCCCACTTTTTTACGGCTTTCCTTAAAGACGACAGACAAGATACTGGGAATAAGCTTTACTTAATTTTTGTTGTGTTCCTGTAAGTGTTTTTTTTTGTTTTTTTCTGGACATGAAATGTGTAAAACTTAACCGAATACATTCTCTGTCCGGCGCTTTCTGCTTTTATTTTAGACATAAACATATATTTAAATGGTGGGGCTGGGGGATACGATAAATTCTCAGTTTGATACATTTTTAGATATACCACCAAATATTAAATTGAACGTTAATATTTCGGAGGGATACTTACTCACTCGGACCTATAACTTTTTCTTACTATTCGTGTAGAATGGGACAGTTTTATTGAGTAGAAAGGACAATAACAGTCAGAAGATTATCTTTGTATACAACATTTTGATTAACGTAGTAAACAAGAAGGCAAGAAAGATGGAGAAAATACTACCAAAAGAGGGCAAAGGTCAGGGAGCTATTAGATTAAAAGTACCAGTTTCATTTAGTAATTTCAACAGTAAAGTTATAGGATCTACGTTCAAAATTATAAATTCGAGTTATGAGATAAAAGGCCATTTTAACAATCACCGTGAATATAGGGGGAATAATCAACATTGCATGGCATGATGTGTATTAGTTTTCTGCCTTAATGTGTTCTTCATCTCAAGAAACACTACTCATTAATGGGCTATGTCCTACTGGAAAATTACGACAGATGTTGGGGAGACTGGAGGAAGCAAGGCCTTTAAAATTCATTCATATATAAATAACTCTGTGCCTTTTTATGGTTATCTGCTTGAGATTACTTTTTTATGTTGGGTGACTGGATGATGTGTCTGTTTAAGTATGCTGTATAAATTATATATATATATATATATATATATATATATATATGTGTGTGTGTGTGTGTGTGTGTTATACACGTTGCGGCAAAATGTCATGATACCTTTGTAGGTTTAATAAAAGCGAAATAGTGTCCAGAATGGAAAATGTGAATTTAGAAATATAAAATCATGAACTTTGATCTATTGAATAATTAAAAATTACCATTTGCCAAGAAATTGTTACCATTCGGCAGGAAATGATTCGGCGAGTTATGGACAACTTTTGTGAACAACATTGTCAGTGTGTGGAAAGTAACGGCGTCCACTTGACTGAGTGAATTTTTGAAAAAAAACAATTAAGCAAAATTACATTATATGTATATTTCGAAAATAAAAACACATGTTTCGTTCTTTACATTATTTCGCATTTATGTAACCTAAAAATGTATTAGACTATTTTGCCGCACCTGGTATGTACACGTTATAAGAGATATATATATATATATCTTTCTGCGAATTAATTGAAACAAAACGAATTATTCCGTTAATATTTACACGTTTTAAATATATTTTTTAATTAAACATGGGCCAGTGCACATGTTACTAATTCATATGTAAATGATAAAACGGACACGTTCATTTAAAAGGAGATTATCAGGCAAAAGTAATGCCATTATTGAGGAATTATAATTGCATAGTGGGGAAGGGTGATACAAACATAAACGTCCTTTATAATCAAGCAGCGAGGGACGTGCTGATAATATGTGAACGTTACGAGAATTTTTTTTTCATTTTTGAAATTATACAGTTACAAAGATTTAATTTTTGTGTCTTTCTTTACTTGACATACAGACTAGCCGAACTCAGTAATATCCATACAATTATGCTTAGGTTTATCACTGTTAATTTTAAATATCCATCAATATTCAAGTGTTAAACGTGGATAAATTAAATAATGTCGAAAGAACGGCATGTTAGTTAGAATATATGGTATAATGTAACTTTTTCATGTCTACTAGAATATTATATGGTAACACACTAATGAGTGAAAGACCAATTGGGATAATTTATAATCTGTTCAGTTTGAGATAACAGATCTTATGTGCATGAACATTTTATTTCGAATGCAAATATAGATATAATCAGATTATATTTACCTTTTAATGCCACCTGATATTCACTTATTTCAATGGTGGGTGAAAAATACAAACCAGACATGACTAACATCATTTGGCATTTTTTTCATTTATCTCTAGCTTTTGATTTGCTGTTCTTTGGCCAATGTTGATGATTAATCTTCTATGTGTATTAGTTTAAGAAGTAAGAATTGTTTTAAACAGTATTAAAATCGACTCCGGCACAATATTATTGAATTATTTTTTTTTATCTTGTACAATCTTCCACACTGAACGTATTGGAGTTTAAGAACAACACGTATTATAAGCGTGAGCGTTTCAAATATATTCACTATATAATTATCTTGTCTAGTAACTGATCTCCATTAATTTTATATAGAAGAAGTTAGAAAATATGTGATGAATTCATTTTATATATGTTCTGGGTATAATTAAAGTATACAGTGTAGATAATACTAAACACTCGCAATAAACAGTTTGACCAAAGGAGGTGCGTAAAAAAGGAGTATGGATTTTCAAACTCAAAACTTATTTATTTATTCATTTTAACGGCATTTCAACTTTCAATGTATTTAATGTCAATATTTGTTTTATGGCCTTATTTCGGATTTCCTTTGAAGAATGAGTTAATTTGAATTTTGTGGAATAACGTCCGGTTTGTACAAGTGTTAAATTCTTTCATATGTCTCTCCATGTATCTGATATATCAGCATTCCCGAAAGCATTGTTTAATACATATATATGCTTAGTGGTAGAATCCCCGATTGATGCCAGATTCATTTGGGTTTCGATCCTAGCAAGATTCAACCGGACATCTAGCCACACTCATCAGCTGTGATACAGCCAAACAGTCTGTATATATGAGCCACTAGTGGATAATTCAGCATGCATGTTATGTTCAATGGGGCCCTGTGTTTGAGCAAACAAACCAGTTGTATATAGCCGCAATATTAACTACCGACCTAGTCATCGAATTTCTTAATAAAAAAGATTCGGCCTGAAATTAATTGAAAAGTTTCAAGCATAAAAACTGCTTTCACGCTGAGTAACTTGACATTAAGCCATCGGGATCCATTAGAGCAAAGCATAATAAAATGAATGAGCTTTTCATTTTTGTAATGGCAAAGCCCCTTTTAGCTTAAACTGTTCTTCTATTAAATAATTTTCCGTATTGTCGGAAAAAACTTTTTTCTTTAATATTTATTATTTCCAAATAAAGGTAGATATTAATTTATCGATTTAAATAATTCTACACACTAAATAAGTTCAAATGTATAATGTTTATATGCATAATGTATATATATAAATATATATATATATAAATATATATATATATATATATATATATATATATATATATATATATATATATATATATAAATAAATATATATATAAATAAATATAAATATATATATATAAATAGATATATATATATATATATAGATAAATATATACATATAAATAGATATATATGTATATATAATAAATATATATATATATATATAAATAAATATATACATATAAATAAATATATAAATAAATATATAAATAAATATGTATATAAAATAAATATAAAAATAAATATATATATATATAAATAAATATATACATATAAATAAATATATAAATAAATATATAAATAAATATGTATATAAAATAAATATAAAAATAAATATATATATATATAAATAAATATATAAATAAATATATATATATATAAATAAATATTGAAATAAATAAATATATATATATATATAAATAAATATTGAAATAAATAAATATATATATATATATAAAATATATATATAAATAACTATATATATATAAATAAATATATGTAAATAAATATATATATATATAAGTTAATGACAGAGTAGAATTAGACCAGGAAGCACTAGTATTAAAAAGGTGATCAATACATGTATATAAAAATAAAATAAAAAAATAACATGTACAGCTTTTAAGTATAAATAATTAAGAGATTACCGAACCCGTTACCTTGGTTTCAAACTTTCGATATTTTCAAGCGATTTCATTTACATTCTTTTTTTGTTGCTTCTCTCATCATTTTTGCTATTAGATATTTTACAATATGATAAAAGAACATATGCTTAAGGATTTAATTACGGTGATCAACAAAATTCCCTTCATCCCACATTCGTAACTTATTTGGTCCGTTGAATTCCTCAAGGACGAAACTCGATATAAGGAAACTTTTTTCTACTTTGTCATACATCTTGATATATATAAAAAATTATATATTATTAAATTATATATGTGTGTGTTTGTGTGTGCGTGCGCGCTTATCAATAGGACACAGAAGGAAACGTTCAGAATTTTGCTGAATTCCTCTTTTAAATGTGTCAATACTTATAAAATAAATTCCCGAAATCGCGTATAATTAGCCAAGTTGTTTCGTTTTCTTGTTAATCTCTAAGACTCAGGTGTCCGCCCGAGAGGAAGAGAACAGCATGAATAAAACACGTGATTAAAATGAAATAGATAAACCCAAGTTGAGCGTTGATTATTAAGTTGGTGAATTATGAATTAAAAAAAAAATTGATAGGTAACGACTCATAAATTAATTAAGACCATAGCTATTATTTTACTGGATCTGCCTGTAAGTAGTTATATTCAAATTTATGTCAAGTCGAGCTTGGTACACTGGTAATAATAGTTTTATTATGGCGATCCTTTAATTCAATATGGACTGAGTTGTACTAATCAAAATATTGTCATGGGATTGCATCAGTATTTTAGTCAGTTATGCTTATTTTATATCGTCTACTGTTTTAATAAATCATTGTCTCACCCCCGGAACTTGTTCACGGTAATCAGTAGTCTTGATCAAATTTTCTAAATTTGTATTCGCTTTTTTTCTGCTTTCTAGCAGGAATTATTGTACTGTCATCTCAACCGTAACCGGAAGCTAATTAGAAACGATACTTTTGATTTTTGTTAAACAGTTTTATATGATATATTGATGGGAGACGTTAAGGTTAAACTTTTCGAATTTCATATATACTCATACATATTCTGATATAACTTGAAATTAAGTTATATGATATATATGTATGCACATATATACATGTAGAAACTCTCAGTTGCTGCAAGAACAAAAAGCATCAACCTGTTCATCACCAACGATAAATAAGAATATCAAAGAAATTTTGTCTATAAAATTCAGTTCCCCACTTGGAAAATGTGTCTTTCACAATAATTTCGCCAACTCACATATTGGCTATACAACCACTATATTGTCGCGCCAATTAAAGTGTATATGCGATAAGAGCAGCAATAGGAAAACAAAATTCAAACATTCTCACCAATGATGCAATAATAATATATCACATTTTTGTAATATTCGCCCTATACAAAGTCCAACATATGGGCACCTCGAGGCAGTGTAATGGTTAGCAAGCTTGTGTCGCTAGAACAATTACGACTGAGTAGTGAGTTCGATCCTCACTGAGTGCCCAATATATTCGGCCCTGTGCCACATTTAAGCTACGCTTGGAATATCACTACAATGTCCAAGAGTCACTATGTTAGATAGTCTTTGAAGGCGATTTTTGTGTGAGCGTTAGGAGCAAGAAATATGTGGCGCTGTTGATGGTGATTTTCTAAGCGTATCTTAGATGTGATTCCAGGCCAAATTTTTAGAGCACCGAGTTAAGCTCGAACCCACTAGCTGACCATTAAACGCGCATTATATGAGACTATGTAAGAAAGATAACAGTTAACCATAGATTTGAAGTGGTTAAGAGTGGCTGGGAGGCATCGATCCCAGAACGTAGCGGTTCGACGGAAGAAGCTTTTCGAAAGGAATTTACTTCTTACTACTTGGATGAACATTGGATACAGATGGTTCGATTCTGTGTTCGCGGGTGGCGGGCCTTAACTGTAAGTATAGACTTCATCCAATGAAGAAATGTCGCGTGTCTGAAAACTTTCCATTGGAATAGTGACAGAGTAGGTTGAAGTCTGTAAAGTATCATTTGCATGAAAGGGATTGTTGGTTGGAAAGTATTTCCAGACTCTTTTGGATTAATCAAAAAGGAAGAGTGAAGAAAGCGTAGCTCCAAGGTATGGGAACTCTATACATCATATTCGGTTTGATTTGGCGTTTTAAAAAGAAAATAAATCATGATGAGTAAGATACTGCGCTGAACAGGGCACCGGACATCCTTAGCGAGGGATCGTATATACGAGACCTACTTGTGGTCTAGTGTGACCTCAAGTACTAACAGTTTTTTTTTTTTTTTTAAGTCTGTAGTCCTCCTTGAGTTAGCATCTGTTTATTTCAGGAGATGAAATTTATGGGTATACTCTGTGATGATGGAACGTTACCAGTTTCTTATTTGAGTTATTGAATGTGACCAACCAGTTTTGTTTCAGTTGAGTTGTTATGGCTAGGTCTAGTGTTTTGGAGTTGCGTTCATATACCGTTGTATCATGTGTATAAAGAAAAGGACCGGAATATACTCTGAGGTAGTAAAAACCACCACTAATAATAGAAATATTCCGCATCATAACCGTTATGTTCCAAAAATAAAAGCCAAGTGTAATTTAGCACAAAATAAAATAATGTTTATTTAATTACTGCCTGAGAACAGCAAGGACTTTTCTTGGATTTTAACTATGAGTTCATCCTACGTGTAAGCTTGACGCCATGTTGAATTCAGAAGCGCCCGCTTCCAATAGCATAAAAAAGAAAGTAACTCACTTGTAATTTGAGTTATTGTTCTTTATAGAGTGTAATTTAGCATCCTCTTACACTCACCATTTTTAGCCTTGTGTTTGTATGACTTTTGTTGGGAATTTAATTTCAGTGAATATGACTAACTTTGTAATGCATGGGTTTTTCTTATTACACATTTTGCTGGATTCCAATCCTTATTCCTTGGTTTTACTTGGGAACTTTGTTGAAGCAGTTCGAATGTGCCCAGTAGAATGTTCAGCAGTGGAGTTTGATTTAGTATTTGGAAGGTTTGAGGACCGTTAGTGTATTGCATGTTGAACGCAGACTGAAGACTGTATATCAATGTGATACGTAACATAACCAGAATGATATGATGCCCTAATGTGTTGAATATCATTCTCTGCACAGAAAGTTGAAAATTCAACTGAAGTAAAAAAAAATGTCATTATCAGAAATTAGTAACTGTGGGATTACAAAGAGACTGAAGAATGGCTTTAAAATAAGAATTGTTTCTGTCAAAGGTAACACGATTCATCTGAAACATTTCTGGACATAACTATAAGCAATAAGGATACAATAAAACTGCGTTTTGATGGTTCAATGTGAAGGAATGACAAGAGATATTCAGTGATAGGCCAGGAACTGATTGTAGTTTTCATTGAAGATTTTGCTGCAAGTTAGCGATTGGAACATGTGCGTACTAATTCCTTTAACTTTTTGTCTATCTTTGGTATAAAATAGATAGCTGGGTTTATTATGGCTAATAACTTGATGGGCATAATAGAATTGATTTATCACTCTTTCATGTAGAAAAGATGGGACAATAACACGTTCCGCAAAAATAAATACACCTCTCGACTTTTGACAATGACGATTGAGAGAATGGCTGAATATTTTTCTCATTGCTTACTCTCTCGCCATTTTCTAAGATGGAAGCATATCAATTATTTAAATATCGGATCAGAAGCTGTGTCTTTACAGCTCATTGTAGAAGTGACTTCTAATACTCTTACAGTGGATGGAAGCAGTGAAATAATTTCTTGCTCCTGAGATAATGCTACGGTGACTGAACCTTCTGTTTTTTTTTTACTTTGTATAGTCATGAGCGTAGATAATGCATCGTTATGTCCAATTATATTGAGTGAATTGTATTTTATAGATAAATTATAATCTCACCATATACTAGCTCATCTTTGCAGACGGTTTTCTGTATACACAGATTCATTTTTGATTCGAAAATACTGATAAGAGGCTTATCATATGTGATCAGAGTGAAATGACGTCCGTACACACTTTTGAGGAAATGTTTGATAGGAAAACCATTGCCAATTTTTCTTTTCAATTTAGCTATAATTACTCTTTGCAGGTTTCAGTAATGTGAATGTTAAACAAATATCCGAATACTTGACTGAGTTTTTCCTCTATTTCCGTAATGGTGAAATCCGGTGCATTCTTTGGTAAAGTATAATTTGTATAACGGTCGTGCTCTTTAATGTCCGGTTTTCGAATTAGGAAATGGATTTTCCATTTTTCATCTTTGAGAGAAGAATGATCATGAAAGGTATCCATGCAACGTTTAAACCAGGAATTGAATGTTTTTACCGTCCGCTGGTTCCATAGTGGAATTCTGTGATGTTTTGCGAGATATCCATTTAATTGATATTTTGGTTTGTTAATTCTGGAACTGTGCATACATTTCTGCCAATAACGGATGTTGTCACTTCTGAAACTGTTCTTGCTGTTAGCCTAAAATCTCCGTAAGCATCTCTGGTGAAATTACCATGTTGATATTGAAGTTCGAATCCTCGTCACCAAAATATCGTTATATCCCAGATATTTGGGATGAACAAAAACGAATGAAAATAGAAGACAAGTTTATTTTAACACATAATAAAACAACGTTTATTCATTTACTGCCTGAGAACAGCAAGGATTAGTTTGGATTTAACCCATGAATCCTATGCGTGTGTCAGCTTGTCACCATGTTTAATACAGAAGCGGCTGCTCCGACTAGCAGACAAGGGAAGTAACTCAATTGTATTGTGTCTTATTGTACTTTATAGGGGAATTAAGTTAGCATCTGCTAATAATAGAAAACAACCTTAATTCAATAAAATGTTAACAAATTTATGAGCAAGCACTTTCTAAACAAAATAAATATGACACAGTCAAACTGATGTGTGAACACACCATAATTTAAAAAATATATTTGATAAACAATGAATCAGATATCATACAGAAAGCAGAAAAATCTTTGGAAACGTCTCTTTGAAAGCAAAGAGAACTGACATATTGCATAATAGATATTTAAGCAGAAACAATAAAAATTCGTACAATTATAAAAAGGTAAGCAAAAAAAAAAAGAAAAAAAAAGAAAATCTTAAAAAATAACATTCGTTGCTCTTTAACCAAATTTGTATAAATGAAAAATAGTTGTTTATATATTTAAAATATATATCGCTATACATAGCGATAATTATTTATCTAGTCAGTCATTTGCCAAAATACCAAATTCCGTCTACTTAAGTGCCATACTTAAAACACACGTGGACGATCATGTGTCTTTTGATTCATGACTGTGTAGACACAAGATTTCCTGCAGTATGTTACCGTTTCTTTCTGCATTAGACTGGTATCCCACCAGGCTATATGACCCAGTCTGTATTAGGTGATAAGTTGTAACATCATCAATCAACAAGCGTAGCATTTATTTCGCATATATATTTATTATCTTAAAAATATTTCTGTTGTACAATACTAGTAAATACCTACATAAAAAACGACTTATAAAAGCCACACGTAAATGCTGATGCAGTTAACATAATACAGTATAATTCTATCGCTCTATAGATATCGCAATTTGGATTTATGTTCTTAAAAACTCGATTCTCTAGCAGCCAAAATGTTTTCTTCCAAGACAACGTTCACATAAAAAATATAATTTTGACACGAATATGGTCAATGATATTTATTGAGTAAGAGTATATATCAGTGTCAGCAAAGAAAAAACCTTCCAGGGATTATGCTGTAAAGAGAATCACATTACATCATTTGGAATAGAAATTTGTTCATCTGAGGTAGGGTCATGCCGCCACTCGAAGTCAGTAATTGTTGCATCAGAGGAAGGCCCTATTTCGTGAATCACCAGTTGAGAAGGAAGAGTCACTTGATGGGTGGGATAACTAGCAGGTTAACTCGTATATTTGCCACGCGTATTTCAAGAATTTGAAGACAAAATAATATTGCCAGAAAGGAATTAACTGTCTGTGAAATGGTAGATGCATTCTTCTCCGAACGGACATGTATTTAATAGATTCCTGTCTTTGAGAAGAAATTTTGTTCAGCACTATGGCCTTGTTGAGGAATCCAGCCTGGTGAGAAAAGAAATCTATTAAAAAAAGAAATAGAAATCTCTTCTTAGACATGTGCGATAATCGACGCTTTTAGAACTATATTCATTAACCAATTTTTCTTACAGTCACGGAAAGCATGGTATCGCTTTAAGGTACGTTCCAAAAGGTGCTTCGTGCATATGCAGAGAGTTTTGCATGGATCTGTTATCCTACATTAATTCTTATTAACATAAGCATTATATTTAGTTATAAAATAAGGGATATCGGTCCGATTTCTCTCTGGAAACATAATTTTACTTTTGCCGGACTTCTTCATCTTGGACAATTTCTGTTAATTTCACTGTTTTACAAAATCAAAAAATGTAGATGGCAGTGCCATCGATTACCTCTAGAATTGTTTTCACAATCAGGCTAGGGCTATCTGTAAATTCTTAAAACAAAAGCTAATAATATCCGTCCAGTACATCTAAACAGTTCTGTTCATATGCTAATGAAAACCAAATATATAGTTGTGAAACACAATGTTATGAAAATTTGATATCTTAAAGTTTAATGGTTTTATTGTTGAAATATTTCAAAATTAAATATCAAATTACTTTTACCTACGGATACCATAATTAGAGAGTTAGAAAGTGAGTAGACTTTTCGAAAAGGAACGATTCTACACTGCAGAAGTCGGTACGAATGGCACGAATGTTGGAGAAGGAACGGTTACTGAGTTTAGGTGATTTTTACTGACTTGATTTAGATATGCTAAACACACACACAAATATATATATATATATATATATATATATATATATATATAAGTTATGAAGAAATTGGTAATCCGTATGGGTAATCCCAAGAAGGATGAAATCCTGAGAGCTCAATGTAAAACCAGAGCTAATATTTAAAAGAAAAACAGACCACTTTAAGGTACCATTACAATAATTTATTTCACCAGAGTCATTTTAAAGGACGCCGGATCATCAGATAGCACTTCCAACACTCAACAACATTGTTGGAAGTGCTATCTGATGATCCGGCGTCCTTTTAAACGGACTCTGGTGAAATAAATTATTGTAATGGTACCTTAAAGTGGTCTGTTTTTTCTTTTAAATATATATATATATGTGTGTGTGTGTGTGTGTGTTTGGTTGTTTGTAGTCATGATGTGTTAAATTGATTAGTAGTAGAAGTTGATAATCTGATGTGACTTATTGCAGAAAGGAAATGCTGCCGAATGCAACATAGTGCAGCCTCAGGTTTGCCTACCGGAGGTACCTGCAGGGACACACTTCATTGCGAGACATGCCACTGCAAGTCACCCGATATTATGCAACAGTTGATTATATAACTTCCACTATCTCGATGAAAAATGAAATTTATTGGAAACAGCCAAAATAACAGAATATACATCGAGGTAATGGTAGAAAAGATTAACGTGAAAATTCTATGCCCCACATTCAGATACAATTGTCCATAAATATAACTACTAGAATATATATATATATATATATATATATGTAATATTTTTATTTAAATTGTATTTTACATCGCGACACGGAAATGTCTGTTTCGGAACTTTAAATTTGTTCCATTTTCAAGCGATGTTAGTGAACGTTTGATGAAAATGTTTTCCTATGGAAAGCACAATGGTATTTTATTTAAGAGTTAAGAAGGCGTGGGGAACAAGATTTCAATATTGTATGGGTATGTCATGTTTAACCAATCAATAGACAGGTCTGAGCTAAAGAAGAAAAAGGAAAAATAGAGGTTAGAAGTTAGGTGTGTGCGTTATTTTTACTTGCCTCGGTGAACTGTCACTTTTAGACGTTACGATTATATCCGGTTAAGCAATATAATTTTAAGTTACAATGAATAGTTTTATATATATATATATATATATATATATATATATATATATATATATATATATATATATATGTGTGTGTGTGTGTGTGTGTGTAACAATAGGATAACTTAAGAATTTTTTAAAATTATTTTTCTATATACTATCTTAAAGTGGCCTCTAGTATGATTAAATCATTAATATCTATTATATTATTTTGATCAAAAAATACATTACTTATATTTGTTGTAACTTACAGAGGGTTAATGAATGAATGATAATCAATACGGAGGTTTGAAATGAAATGGTGATCTTTATAACACTAAAATATTAGAGTACTCGCCAGCGGCGTGAAGTAGGTAAACCACTGCCAGTGGTGTACTACTTAGACACAGTGTCCAACGTATTTATGAGAACTGGGACATGTCCATCAGTGTTCACAGGTACGATATATAAAATTATGTTCAATACGGCATACGATATGACATTATTAATAATGGAAATCAAAGAATTAAATCAATATTATATGTACGCTTATATATAAAATAATGGATATATAATTGCAATACACATTTTTTTATGAAAAATTCAATTAACTATATTTTGAAGTAAACAGTGTACAATGCCTATATATTGCAGTTAGTTAATGCCGCTAATGTAATAGGTCATTATTTTTATGAAAATCAATATTATGCTGCTTTCAGTTTAGACACAGGAGTCATGAATTATTTAATGGCTTACAAATTCTCATTGTTTTTTCTAACATTTCCCATTTTACAGTGTTTTTTTTTATTGATTTCTTTGAAATATAAAAAAAAATATTGTTGTCTAAAATTGTTTTGAATATGTTCTATAGCTGATATTGAGCATTGTTATGTATATAATATAGCATAACAAAACTATATTTTATCACCCCCCGCACACACACATTATATATATATATATATATATATATATAAAATTTATATTTTTAGAATTTAATGCAAAGTAAAAGAAAAACATGTCTGTGGATCCAAAAGCACGATAAAATTAGGGATACTTTACATTCTATGATCTCCCATAAACTAAATAGAATACATAATTTCGTCTGACGTCCTGTTCATGTGAAGAACCATGTTTCTCTACGATCACTGAAGTTAAGCAACATAAATCCTGGTCAGTATCTAGGGACAGTAACATTGAATCTGCCAGTGGTTTAATGAATAAATGATCGTAATTGTTAATCGAAGAGAAGAGTTCAAATTCCCTCTTAGGTCGTTATGTTCACTTGCGCGCAAAAATTACCCGAGAAAGCTTAGAATTTACATCTTCTGCCCCCGGCCGTGGCTTATTATTAAGAAATCTATCACTAAATCAATATTATCTAAAAAAGAGATTCTGGCATTCTCAACATATTTCATGACTTTACGTATCATGTAAAATGTTTATAAGCCGTAAAGAAACGAATCAATCAAACATCTGATATGAAGAAACTCAAGAAACGTTAAATCTATTGATCATAACTCATCTGGGATAATAATGTTATCAGCTTCATATCTGTATTCAGATAATCAAAATTAGGAATTTATAATATAGAACATATTATAGCTTATATAATATTCTTATATGTACTGCCTTCCTGCTAGAGATCTTGGCAATGTTTGTCTTTTTGCTATCTCTCATAGTCCCTGGTCTGACAACCATTTACTAAAACTCGTCAAGTGGGTTATGCACATTTTTCCTCTGTCTCTTTTGACTTTAAAGTTAATGCCAAACTTTCTAAAACCACTTTCCTCATTATGTGTCCGAAAGATTTCTACTGTTTCTTTTAAATGTTACGAAGAAGTGTCCATTTTCTTTCCTTTTTTCTATGATTCATCATTGTTTACATGATTAGTACATAGTAATCTTCAGTATGTAATTAATATTATTATTATAATGTTTATATTCAAAATCTTTATATATATCCTTTCAGCCAACGCTTTTTCAAAAGGTATTCGTTGGCGATATGCAAACACAATCAAGACACATTAATAACTATAAAGAATGAGGAGGGAAATCTGGAACGCCATTAAAATAAATTTCAGTCACGTTCTGAAACGAAACCACAGAGATAGTTGCTCTCATTATTCAAGAACAGCCTAATCTATAAGGGGATCTATGTTAGGGTTAGAGCTGTAGGGTTGCAACGTCCCAGAATATATGGACTGCTTAAGTTACAGAAGGATCGTTAATACTGAGACCCATCTTATCTATGGTGGAATCGGTGTAATATTAGTTAGCCTAATGTTTGGTGGAACTTCTCCGGGCGTTATTTAATGTCTTCTCAGCACACAATATCTCAGATGCATTCTGTTTTCAACTTTTCTTAGAAATTTAGATACTGAGTCTGAAAACAAACTGATGATATTCTTTAATATCGTCAGTTTGTATACTAATGTTCTTCTTCATGAGGCCATCGATATATGTTCTTGTTATGGTCCGGTTCCTTGTACCACGGTGATAGTCCAAGGTAGAACCAATGAAGAAGAACTCGAAGGTGGATACGGAATAGCAGAGATATATTACAAACAAGAATATATACAGAGAGGTAGAAAAGTGTTAGTACGAACAATCAGGTTTAGTAGTAATTGTCTGAACGTGACTGTTCCGGACTGCCTCTGACTCGACTGACTGACTCGCTCACTGACCGACTGACAGACTCCTGACGGACTTCACTCCAGACTGAACTCTAGACTTCAAACTTCAGACAGAACTCCCTGCTTCCTCTTGAGGCGCAGTATTTATTACGTATGGAATAGTCCATTATGTTATTATGGGTAAGGTCCCATAACAGTGGTGATGTTCTTTAAAGATTTAATTTAGGTTCGGCTAGCATTACTGAAAATCTGTTTTTAGAATGCATGCGTCTGAAGATGTTGAATTCAGTTTCAAAGATAATATTTATGACCAGACGGAAGGTGTTGCAATGGGTAGTCCTTTGGGCCCTATATTGGCCAATATTTTCGGGGGCTATCATGAACGACTTTGTTAGTCAAGGTCCATAAACCTTACGTTTACGGGATGTACGTCGATGACACCTTTTAAATTCTTGGTTCTGCGAATGATGCCACCGATATTTTTCGCGGAAATCAATTCTCACCAGCCATCCCTTCAGTTCACTATGGAGGTTGAGAGCGATGGGACATTACCCTTTCCAGATGTTCTCGTTGAACTCATGAAACTTTTTTTTTATAGCGGCATCTAACGTAAACCTATATTCACAGACTTATACACAAGTTGGAATTTTTTTTCCCCAAGTGCCGAAAAATTCGTCTAATTTTCACGCTTGTTTATTGTGTTTTGATGATCTGTTCACCCTGATTGTTAGTCGGAGAACTTGCTAGTATTCACCCCCCCCCAAAAAAAAATGAAAGTAATAGATATTCTAGCAATATCCTCAAACGAGTTATAGATGGTAAAATCAGATACTTTAAAGAAGCAGAGGTATTAAGATCCTAGTCGGTGGGCGATTTGTCTAACGTTCGAGTTATATTGTAGAAATATCAATAATGGGTTTGTACAGCGGTGATTAGTTCGATGTTGTCCCCAGGAGATGTTTGGTCTAGCTCTATGCATCATAATGTCGATTCCATCAAGCTTAGATTGCCGAGTTTTTAGTTAATGTCCAGGCAGTGGAACCATACATTGCGACATTAGGAACTTCAAAATGAATCGAATATGAGATTCTCTAACAAGTTCTTCCAAATTAGACAAGAGGAATCGGCTTTTATTAAGAAAGGAAAGTCAAAATTAATTAAAATCTAATTGATAATTGAAAATAAGCGTAACTCTCCGGAGAGTAGTGCTAAGAGTTCACGCCAGTGCATTGACAGGTTTTATCTGTACTAATCACATACATACACACATACGTGTGATTGTATATACTGTGAAATAAATAAACACAAGACTTTAAAATATAAACTTCAAAATTCATGACAAAAAGGCACCCGTAACTGACAAACATATTTCAGACCCCCTACTATTAACTCAGGCAGACACGTACGCACATATACGCTATTATTCGAACAAGCATTGGTTGTGAGTATTTGTACATATGCCATTATTTAAATTAATATTGGATGTGGGTATTTGTATATACATTAATATATGCATCCTACATATATATATATATATATATATATATATATATATATATATATATATATATATGAATTAATATCAGTTAAGTGAGTATTTGTATATACATTAATATATGCATCCTATATAGGTATATATATTCATTCAATGGATATGTGTGTGTGTGTGTTTGCATGTGTGTGCGTAGAGTGGGGGTATAGGTGTTTCTGCTGAAAAGAAACAGTATATATATAAATTATTACCGTAAAGTTACATACACGAGTGTATGGGCCTGTATGTTTCCGAACCTATGTTTACATTCTCGCTTTATGCAAGAATAAAATAAGTAAATATCTCCTGCATTTAACCGTGAACGAAGCGTACAAAGGTATATTTGTAGATCATTGCTACTTGAGAGAGTTCAATCCGAAGTGTAAGCTCTCTTATTATTACCTCATGCATGCAAGTGCATCAAATGATTAGAAATTTCATCAAATAAATGTTGTGTGACAACACGCGCCAACCCCTTATAAACATTTATTCTTAAGGCCTGCAAACACCATCTTGATCGAATCATATCCGTTCGTTGGATTGTTTCACTGTCTTTAAGTCCATTTGATAAAAGGAAAGAAGAAAGAAGATTATAACGTCAATGCATAACTTCAGATCACAGTATTAGAAATGAGTTACATTTTTAAGTATCAGATTCTGATCTGTATGAATAAAACGAAAATTACTTTAAATGAAATGTTTTCATTTACTCGTCTGTATATTTAAGTGAATGTGAGAATCTCAACGGAACCTATTATTTACGATGGCTAATTTCAATTCGCTTCACAGTTGCCAATTATCATAACACTCAAGTCGAACACTTTTGATTATGTCGTTTTTATCAACGCTTTTTTCTGAACTATTTGCTTACAAACGATGCTGAGATGATGTTGCAGGAATCTATTTTATCATCATTAATAAGAAAATTATCAGTACCGTACATTTACTTCTCTTCCTAATAATAACCATCAAATATTGAGATTATGTGTTATGCCTTAATATTTTCAACGTTTTTTTGATCCACTATAGTCTTGCTATTTATAAACGTTTAGCATTTTATTTAGTATTCGGCGGGCATTAAGATGAGACAACTCTGAATCTGCAGAATACGACATATTGAAATCTATTTTTAAATATACTTTCTAACAAGATATTTTAAACATTGTCATTTTCCAAAGAAGATAATTCATTACATATTATCTTGTATATAGAGATCAGGATTTGTGCTCAGTCAACATTAGTTTACAATGGGC
>CAHIKZ030004076.1:2165000-2192500 GCA_903632075.3 Acanthosepion pharaonis | reverse complement strand
CTGTTTAATCTATGTATAACGTTAAGTCATTAATAATTATAACAAACGTTCGTTTTCAAGTTTATTTAATTCTCAAATACTTGTATTTTGATTGGTTATTGCAGCATATGTAACAGGGTTTCCCTTATCGAGGTGTGTTTGGTCGATGAACCTTTTAAAACACATTATTCTACATTCAGCAACATCATCTGATAAGACAGCAGACATTTTGAAACAAAATGGTTATTTCTTTTTAAGGATTTTATAATATACTTATGTTATATTTTTCCACTAAATATATATGTGCTCTATTCGATACTTTTTAAGAATAGTATGTTTTGGTTATTGTAATTTATTCCGTATACACCAAACCTATTCTTGGGTATATATATATATATATATATATATATATATATATATATATATAGCAAATCACCAAACAAGGAAGGAGTGTCAATAGCACCAAGTGATTACAGAGATTAACAAGAAGAGTAAATAGGAATGTTAGGGAAAAGGATAAAGAGAAGGACATGGATCAAGGTCAAGGAAATAGAAGATGTCGATTGACATTACATTTAAATATTTCAAGATTATAGTTATCAGCGATGAGCAGGTCAGAGAAAGGGATTTCTACTGAATGGAAGGGCTAGATAAGAAGTTATTGGAGCAGAAGTGATAGTAATAGTTAGCTGTTTACACAGTGAAGTGGAGAGACCGAGAGGCCAACATACTAGAACGGTGAAATTCAGTCGGAGCAGTTGCCATGAAAGGCAGTAAAAGACTTCCGTTTACATACAGTTTTGTCACACAAAATTATTTAACATTATGATAATAGTGTCAACAATAAAGTTTACTAACTAGTCTCTAGTGCGGCCGAGTTCGATTTCTATGACAATGAATCAAAAGGGCTTTATGTTAAATATATCATTAGGTGCCATATAATTAATAGAATTGACAGTGCGGAAAAGACACATATATACACACATATATATATTCACACACACACATATATATATATATATATATATATATAAATATATATATATATTATCATGTATCTATATATAAATATATATATATTGATATATATATATACGTATATATATATGGATATACATATATATATATATATATATATATATATTTCTTTTATACATGTTTCATTGATCTTTATGTTATTTATTCTATTTTTCTATTGCTGATATAATTTCTCTTTTGTTACGACAAATAGAATGTATAAAAATTACGTAATGATTGCCCAAACATATTCGACCATTTAGCCATTTCAAGGTTGTTCGTTTTCATTACAAATTCTGTTTATATTCTAAACTGTGTTGTAATGACTTAGTTGTAATCTCACGTTCACATTATTTAGAATACTGCGAACATTTTTAGTCTTGTTTCTTATAATTACTACTGCGATAAGTAACAACATAAATATTACTATGACGTCTATACTACACACTTTATAATATAGCACACGCTCAGAACGATATAGTAAAAACCACACCTTGAAAGTTGTTAAAATATTTACTACGGAGTGTTTCTTATTACTTTTTCGTTATAAAATAAAGACTTTAAGTGCAAAAAATCCAAATAAAAATACTTATAACATTTTCCCTTTCTTTCATCTACAATAAAACATATACAGGGTGCGATAGATAAATTGTCGGCAACTAATATTTTTAATTTCACGCATGCGCGTTTTGTGTTTTTGATTTGACGACTGCAACGTCTGTAAGAAAAATAAAACACCATTACGCAATTCACACCGCCAAATTTTGGAAACGTTATGCCTTACTTCTTGGCATTCGCCTGAAGCCCGAATACGAACATTTCTGCGTGTTTGTGCATCAATCTAAATTCAGTGCAGAGGATACGTAAAGAGTTGGCTGAGCTTAATTATGATTACGAAGTTGCGGCATCTCGAAATATTCACTCTGTTCGGTTTGATAAGAAAAAATCCTAAAATTTTGGTGAGAGACACAAACGCAACACGGAGTCCTACATCAGTTGAGGATGTACTGCCCTCCTGGATCAAGAGTGTGTTTGCTGTAAGATCCTACCTCAGGTAACAGGAGTCTGTACCATGCCACACAAACAGGAGAACCGATTTAGAGCTGTCAGACAATTTCTGCGACCATATGACCCATTATATCTGGACACCACACTCCTCAGACTGCAGTACTCTTGATTATTATGTGGGCCGAATTTGATAGAGAGACCAACAAAACACATTGTAACACCAAATACGAACTGAAGGTAATGATTATGCCGGCATTCACCAAAATAAAAAAGAGACTGTCCAGAGGAGATGCAGGAGATTTAAGCCGTGGTTTAAGCCAATGGCGATTTTATTGAATAAATTTACTCCTTAATATTTCAAGATATCTAGTGTAATGTGGTAAATATATCTGTTAAAATGAGATATCGGTGTTATTTTCATTTTTGCGTACTTTTAACCACAATTTACCACTCGCACATTGTACATATATGTGTGAGCGTTAAATCTATTATCTAGTATTTAGCATCGCTAAAATATACAAATCTCAAGATGTTTATATTTACACCATCCAAAGACGGAAATCAGATCATTCCCTGTCCTTAAATCAGTTTTGTACACTGTTATCTCTTTTGAAATGATGCTTATAATCAAAGACATGGCAGTAATTCGTGCTCGCACAAATGTGATAAAAGTCGCAAGTGAACTTACTACACTGGTATATCAGTCAGTAATGTAAGCTCCTCAACGATCATGCCACAGTATGCTCTTGCAATGGTTATTCTAGATCAGAATAACCATTGCAAGAGCAAGAATAACATTTCTAATTCGAAAGACATCAGTTACAAAGGCGTCAGTTGGATTCGATTTATTAGTGCAGTCTGATGACATCCAACTGATAACCTTTTAGCTTTCACACTAGACGTCTCCATGTATATGCAGTCTATCTTCAAGGACTTGTGCGATTATGTCTCTACAGAGCTGTTGTAATTCATAGCAATATTTACTTTCTTTTTATAAATCTACTTATTCCGTATTCTCTCATCCATTTTCAGTATCTAGTTAAGTAGATTAATTGCCGTTCCCGTCCTACTCTTCTTATCTTCAATATTCTTTGTTAAGGCGAAACTGTGAAAGGCGATAATTCTCCCTTTCCTATTCTAAATGCCATATTTATTTCCATTTTCTTCAATAGTTCATTTTTGTTCACGTCCTCGGTCGATGTTATTATCGGCATTTTTCTGCAGAATTTTTGTTGACTAATGCCTAATGTTCAACTATAAGTAAATCCTCCAGTATTCATTCCCATAGGGCAGGACAACCCAACTTATCCATGCTACTTTGTTTCTGTTCGAAATGCTCAGTGCTGATCTTAATTCAATCTTTAATAAATGAGGCCCTCCTACACATTTGTTTATTATTCTGCGCGTCAGATGCTTTATATTAATGAGATTGTACAATAAATTCTCCAGGTACTGAGGACACACCATTTAAATGTATCTAATCGGAAGGCCAAAAAACGAGTGATCATAGCTAAATTGAGTGAACTTCAAAACCATAAAGCTAAACATATCTTGCTTCTATGTTTATGTATTTCTTTTTTTTTAGTTGTTTGCTTTCAATAATTCATGGTTCTTGCTTTCAGCATTTCATGTTTTTTTTTTCTTTAAGCATGTTTTTCTCTTTAATTTCAGCATTTCATCATTTATTGGTTCCTCTTTTCAGTATTTCTTTCCTCAAACTTAAAAAGACGATTCATATTTCTTGAAAATGTTATATCTATATACTATTCGATTAGTTCTTTGATAATTTTTGTAAATAGAAATTAAGAAACTTAATGCCTCAACAAAATCTGTTAACTGAATAAATGGTGATTACTTAGTGCAAATTAGTTCCGAAATGTTTTGATTTTTAACGTTAGTGTAATGACTGTAATACAATCGAAGTATAATTTACCTTGAGATTTGTTTTTTTTAAAACACTGTGTCAGAAGAACAGTCATGGTTGCTGCTTCTAAATATATTTAGAGAGATCTTCATTCTGACTGAACACAAACGACTACACTGAAGGCATTGATTAAAGTCAAAGGTTCAGTACGATGCCTTGCCTTGTGGTTATCTTCATCCCATAGATTTAATTTTCGTTATTAATTGATATTAGCTTATTAAGAAGTTCCACGTGGTTTCCATATGGCAGTCTTGTCATCAATAATTATCGTCAATTCAAATTCTGCAAACACTGTTTCTTCATTATGCACCATAGAAATTTTAACTGTTTATTTCTTATTCTAATTATGAGAATTTTTGTCCCATTTTTTTCCAGAAAAAAAAATTCAGATAGTTGCTCACAATTTTCGTTTCGTTTTGTCCCCTATCGTATTAGGTGATTTTTCTCGCATTTATTTCTTACTTATTAGGCCTCTTTCTTCTTCTGCGACATTCAAACTTGCTCGTAAGGTAGAATATATCCAAACTTCATGCGACATGTTATTTTTCATATCGTTCTTCATCTGTTTTCGTCTAGTTTTCCTCCATTCTATGATAATCAATCGAATAGTCTTTATTCTTACATTTTTTTTTATAAAAAAAAACATGTCGTTAATTCATTGTTTTCTTGATATATGTTCAATTGAGAGTTACGAATCCTTCATCTTACTATAGGAGAGTGAAATGAAGTTATTATTTCATTATTGTACTTTTCTTTCGTTTCCCAGCAC
This sequence comes from Acanthosepion pharaonis, assembly GCA_903632075.3. Taxonomy (NCBI): domain Eukaryota; kingdom Metazoa; phylum Mollusca; class Cephalopoda; order Sepiida; family Sepiidae; genus Acanthosepion; species Acanthosepion pharaonis. The sequence continues at coordinate 2,187,803 of CAHIKZ030004076.1, read as the reverse complement.
TTTCATTTTAATCTTCATATTTTATCCTGTTCCAGTCTCTCTTGTTTTATTTCTGCTTTTCTCTTGACTGGTCAACATAAATCAATCGTAATCTTTCATTGTAGATATCACTGTACACGCCTTCTGACACCTTAGTGTTGATAAACGTACTTGGAAATTAATGATAATAGGCCACAAATCACCATCTATTTAGGTAGCAAACGGATTCACAAGGCATTTACCATTAGCATGTAACCTGCAATATCTAACGCAGTCGGGGCATGGACCACTTATAAGAATTTTAGTATAGGGGGTAAGAAAATTGAACATAGTTTAGGCTGCGTTAGGGTTAGTTTCGCCTAACACAACAAGGTAAAAAAAAATAAAACAAACAAACAAACAAAACATTAATTTAAAAGCCCGAATAAGTTTCTTAAATATATTTGTCCGATAGATACTTTCATATGGATGCTATACATGGTACCAAAATCGTTCAGAAATATCTAAATAGTTAGATGCATACACAGACTGTCAGTTCAATGGTTAAAATGACTTTGAGCAAGTGAATCCCATGATATTAAAGAATATATTTTCTTTCAACATTTTTGACTGTCACTACAGAATCACAATGAACTGTAACATATCAAAAAGCAAATTATTTGAGCGACAGCGGCAATGTCAAAAACATATATTACATGTAACTCGAAGATATTTGATGGTTAACATTATTTCAAATAAGTCTGGAAGGAAATCGAAATTGATTCTGTTCGAATCACTGCAGGCAATCAACAATATTTTGGATATTCGTTCTCCAGTAGGATTAAGTTGTTCAAGTCTGGTTTGTTTTTGTTTTACAGAATTATTATCTGAATATCTAAATATCTCTATACAGATTCAAGTGGATGAGATTAAATTCAAACTTGCACTTCGCCTAGACTGGTTGCCATCGTCGGCTACAAATCCAGTGTTTCTATGCTATTTAACCAAAAGCCTGGAAAGTAGAGATAGATTCATTCCTTTCACAATAATGTTTGAAAGCGAATTTTACTAACTCGACCAGAAATCTAACTCAACTCGCTGATTTCTCATTTTGAAACGTTATCAATTGCCCTATCTGAAAAAAGCTGTTCTTGTACCATTTTGATATATTTATTTGGTTGCTGGAATGTTTCGTTTGAAACGTTAGGGGCATTAAATTATTTGGGGGGAAATAAGAGTCAGCCATTGAAGATTCCTGAAAGAAAAAGGAAATATTTGAAAGAGAATAATATTACGCAGACTTTCAATTTTTTCATTTACAGACATTTTTACATTATGTTATATAAAATATCATTAAAGACATTGAGTAATTTCCCTTACTTTTCGTATGTGTATTGCCTTACTGGAAAATTGTCATCAATGTTTTAAAAAAAGTAATTGTAATTTCCTTCTGAAAAAGCTATATAATACGTAACTGTTAGCAAATTCTGCCATAATGTAATGTTTGCAGATTTTATCATTAAATAAGATTTATATTTATTCCCTATTGAAAACGTGGTAAGATCATGTATTCAACCTAATAGTAATATTGCTTAAATAAGTAGAATATCCTGTTTGTTCTTTATATATGTTAGGATATATTATCAAACATAATTGGACATTCAGGAAAATAAAATGCAAAACCCGAACTGACAAATAACATTTAAATCTTAGATTACATTAAACATAGAAATAAAGAAAAAATTCTATGTTCAATCTAGAAACCATACAATATTAAATATGTCTGTATTTAAGTTATTTAGATGATTTTCAAAATCTATGGTTACTAAAGTATTTTCATTGAATATATCTTCAGTCTTTTCTTTTCAACTCTAACAACATTTTGTAACACAGCTTATGCACTAAATTCAGCAACACTGTAAAGTAAAAGTATTTGCATCTAAATGTGTGATTAGTTAAATCCGGTGTATACGGATATTGTCCAATAATATTTTTAATTAATTAAATTTCAGAGAATAATAGTATTTATTTATATAGATATTTACCGAGGGATAATGACAGATTCCGACTGAAATATGTGAAATCGTTTTCTAAAATCTGATAGGATTACAAACTTTGATTATTCTACTTAAAACAAGGACATCGTGAAAGAATGTGTGCATAATTCCCCGAGCTGTGTACTTAAGGAGTATTTGCAATTCCTGTCTTTATGTTTTGATTTGTCGACAAAGCCGACATATGTCTGGGAATTACAGCATTGATATCAATGGCAGCACATATGATTTCTCAAAAGTTTGAGATCTCCACTCTATCTCGCTGACACTTATGGTTGCAAGTTTCTGTTTTATTATTTAGGTTCTATGCGGCAACGCATTCAGGTTTTGAAACATTTCTTTCTCAATGAAGAAATATTGTAATAATTAAAATTGTCTCATGTGAAAACTCTCAGCAATATCACAATTGGAGTCTAAAGTTGTGGTGTAAAGTGAATGGCAACATCTCGGAGTTTCATGGCCTGTATGTTAATAACACGATCCAATTATTGGAAAATTTAGCTCGAACTGGTAATCTCGGAATGTCCAAATTTGATTTTCGAATAACAAAAATCTATTAATAGACCAAGTGGAAAATCAAATGACGATTATAATTTTCTAACACGCTTATACAACATCCTTTTATTTCAAATTGAATCCTTGCTCATTACAATGGCTTATCTCATATATATGAAGTAATTACAATAGGCCTGTAGGAGGATTGCCTATTAAGGCAACATCTTCGATGCAAACTTTGAGTTCATGAATGTTTTGACGTTATTCCAGGAATCGTACAAATTCATCTAGAATATTTCTTTATTATTTATACTTTAAACAAAAGAAGAAGCAAATGTGTCTAAAGAATATGAAATTAATTAAATCGATACTGAAGGCCATTATGCTTGTAAAATATACAAGTCAATAAAAAGTAAGAAAAAAATATACCTGTATATCAGAAAACTGAAATAAATTTTAGGGAGAACGAGAGTGGATGAAAATTTTCCTGTATTGAATGCTTCCGTAATATATATTTTATGATATATACCCATGTTTTCTGGGTGAAAATGATGTTAACCTACTGGTGAAACACTAATAATATACATATTGTTATATGATATATAAGCCATATAAATTTCAGCTTTTTATGTTTTATTAGAAAATGTTACATTAACTTTGCTGCTAGTGTAACTTTGTGTTATGCAAATCAGGAGGCATTCAATAGATTATAAATAAATATATATGCAATAATAGTATAATTATTTATATTTTTTAATATCAGGTATATATGTATTACATAAGCTGAAAGAAAACTATAAACTCTGAAAGGAAATAGTATATTGTGAATATACTGATGAATTGAACTACTGACTTAGCAACATTGAAAGAATGGACCAAGAGAAATACAGGATTTGAAAATTTCACAAAACGAAATCTATAAAAATAAAGAAAACAAGCAATAAAAGTGAGTTAAGAATCAAGAAATTATCTAATTAATTTCATGCTGTAAAGCTAAACGGAAATGAAATATGCAGAAGATAAAAAAATGGTTGTGGACATGAAAGCAAATGATACACGACTACGGATCAACAATCACAAAGACAGCAAAATCTTTACCGAAAAGAAACGTGGAAACTAATATCTCAAAATTAATTTCAGTGGTAAATATAGAATTACATTAGTTGGGTCTATGGCTTGGCCACGAAATTTATTAGTTCATGGATTACCCATTCATCATGACAAAGAACATAATAGGGGTAGAAGATTATGCTGACGATAGTACATTTTATGCGGAAAAGGCTTAGATTTTCTTACTAAGTGGAGAGTGTCAAAATAAATGCATATGATTTTCACTTATTGAAACGTTTTTGATTAATACATGTACCATCAAAAATTGTTGAGTCAAAGACTATTTTCATGCAGTGCTCTATTGACTTCAACAGAGTTAAAGATTGTCAAAGCGTTTTTGGGGACACTAAATGCATTGAGTAGCCACCAATTGAATCAGTATGATACGATATTTCTAATTTCCAATGTGCTTTTTGGTGTAGCATTTTTCCTTGTTTATTTTATTTTGACACCTGTTCAAAATGTTTCTTAGTGCTCTTAATAATGATAAACATACGTTCGAAATAATCGAGGATGCTACAGAAATTTCACATAAGCCATGAGTGGCAATGATGTCATTATCTAGCTAATATCTTACAATTACGAGTGAGGTATTCCTGGGAGGACTATAAGGGGATGTACTTCTGTGGAAAACTATATATTATAGCGCACACGTTAATTAAATTATATAGATAATTTTGTAAATCGATATTATCTAATTCTAATTGGTTAATAAAAGAGTATGAAGGGTTTTTTTTTAGCGATGGTTGTTAAGCAGACTTGGAAAAGGACAACTTAGAATTCAAAACTTGAAAATATGCGAGAGTTTTCTGCATTTAATTCTTGCGGAACGTGGAGGTATTACTTCGAAAGCATTCCTCATTATAATAAATAATATAGGTTGACAGTCGAAATATTTTTAGGTGCTTAATTATTTAACCCTCACACTTCGAAGACGACGGGAGTGTCGATCATATATATTTTTATATGGTTGCGACAATAATGATACAATTTATTATATTATAAATGACGAATACATCCGAAACAGCCGATCTTTAGTGACAGAGCTGTAGAATTTAGATTCCCTCCACCCATTCAATAACCAATAAAAAATTTGCCCTCATCAAAGGTTTGGGTAAGCACAAATCTGTCAATATGGCATTATATAAAAATTCTTTAAGTACAGAGATATCTCATGTATTTCCATAATGTGGGTTAAATTTCCGCCCTTGGAATTCTACAATGCTTACCGGACGTTAATGCTGACGACAAGGTGGTTAATGCGTTTCGCCAGTTGAGAGGTTAATGTTTGTTACAAATCATTTCAGTCGAGGATGAATGCCTGTTAACCAAGCAAAAGAAACGTTACATATATTATATATCGCTACATGTCTATCTAGATAAATCACGTCACACCTACCCGACCATAGTTCAATTGAGAGCCATTTAAACACAAACGCAAATTCCATCCCCAAGATACTAGTAGAAAATACAAGTAAAATAGCCTCATCCACATGTAAAAGAAGATTAAAAATAACGCAATCACTAATAATAAAAAATGAAAAACCAACATTCAATGACATTAACTATGAACACGACCACGATGTAATGAATGTTTTTTTGGAAAATAAAACATTCCTATAAATTTAAACATAGTAAACAAAAAAAAATACAAAACAAAAAAACGAATTCAGATTTCAACTGACTTAAAGTGAAACAACTCCATTGATTCAATAGCTGCATTTGCTAAAAGAAAAGTTAATTCATGCCAAGAGGTTTTTCTCGTCTGAGCCCAAATTGCAAATTTATAAATTTAAAATTCGTCCGTGCAGTGAATAAAGTTGGCAAAGCTAATCCGGCTCTCTTGTTATTCATCGCGAGGTTCTTGTCAAAATCTAAAGAAGGATCTGCAATGTAATTCATCCTGAGATGTCATCTCGACTTCAGTTACATTCTCACAGACGTAATATGGCTTCCCTCTGTTTTATCTACAAATATTTTCATGGCAACTGCTTTGACGATCTTTTTACCCTGGTGCCCCGATTGCATGAATTTAAACATGCTACTAGATTGTCAACTAGGTCATTCTAAGAATATGGCTGCAAATTTACTGTCGATGATCTAACAATTTTTCTAAACATTTTCGTCGCTGTAATTTTATTGTATTTTTATTTTAATTAGAATAGCATTTTTCATATCACAATTGTGCTCACTCTAGTTATAGGAAGCAACACATTATTCTAATGTGTCATTTTCTAAAATATCCCTTTTCTATTTATATAAAGTTTTATTTAAAATCATTTCGATTTCTCCTATGTATGTCTGGTCGAAATTATTACATATATTAGATTAAATTCGTCCTTCTCATTTTAGCTTATTATTTTATTTTGTCATAATTGAGCATTTTATTTACTTTGACGTAATTGTGTCAAATTTTATGTTGAATATAATGAAATAATTTTAAATTTAAGTTGTCAGAATTCGTGGTCAGAGCCATATAGTGCCCCGATTGCATGAATTTAAACATGCTACTAGTTTGTCATCTCGGTCAAACACTTTTACTCTTGAAATAATTAAATCTAATTTCCGATTGTATGTTCTGTCTGTCAAGTTTTGTTCTTTAGGACTTAATTGGACTAATTTTATATTTACATTGATGCAAGCACACATGCGCACGAATGAGGCAATTTAACATTTAAAATATATTTTATTTCTAGCTGTTTTTTTTTTCTTGAATAAATATCACACATTGATTTTACAAAATGGTATGGTAAACTTTCTAGGAATGTGGGTGCAAATTTACTGTGGATGATCTAACTATTGAAGCACTTTTCTAAACATTTTCGTCGCAGTATTTTTTTTTTTATTTAATTAGAGTAGCATTTTTTATATCACAATTGTGCTCACTCTAGTTACGGGAAGCAACACATTATCCTAATGTTTCGTTTTCTAAAAGATCCCTTTTCTATTTATATAATCTTTTATTTAAAATCATTTCGATTTCTCCTATGTATGTCTGGTCGCAATTATTACAGATATTAGATTAATTCCTCCTTTGCGTTTTTGATTATTATTTTATTTTGTCATAATTAAGTATTTTATTTACTTAGACGTAATTGTGTCAAAATTTATGTTGAATATAAAAAAAAATTAAATTTTAGTTGTCAGAACTGGTGGTCAGAACCATATATTTTGATTCGGTTGGTTTGCCTGGAAGGACAAATTTTCTATTATGATAGATCTTACGAAACTTTTATATGGAATAATTAGGTTATTGCATGTGCTTCAAAGTGTTTTCAATATATTTCTGCCCGTCATGTATGTTATATTAAAGAAATATTATATGAAAAATAAGACACTACATATCATTAGAAAATATATATTTTTTTAAATTTAAAATTCCAGCGTCTCTCCTCCGTGCGTAACAACGTAAACAAAAAAAATATTCCGATGAAGTCCTAAAATGTAAACTCTTTTTCACTTTGTATAGGTATTTCTTAGACTACATTATCTCAGATTATTATAAACGTACTTTTTTGTGGGTACACTTATTTGAGATGCGAAGCTTTATTGTCATTGTATTAAACAGTAAAATTTAAAACTACCAGCGTAAGTTAAGAAATTTTACCAAAGAAAAATTGCGCCTCCTACAGGAATCAAAACTGCATCTCTTTCTTCTATGAGGGAAGCCACCTTTTGAGCGCAGCCTATAAGAGCAGGGTTTTAGAGTAACATATTTAAAAAAACGTGTACGTAAATTAAGGTAGCAGATACAGGTTCGTAGAATTTCGAACGAGCGTTTCACTTTCCTTAGGTAGCTAAATCACACCCACTCTATCAGTCTTGGTGGTAAAGAATGCTGCTGCACACTTTGGTTCAAAACTAGTTTCCATGATTGAAAAATGGGATGACGTTTCGTTTCCTTTCGGCTGTTCAGTTTTTCTTTAGTAGTCCTTATCAATTTTAGGCGGGTTGTTATTTATTTCACTTTCATAAAGGAAACATAGAAGGAGCAACTCAATAAAACTACCCAGTAGAAATATATATATATATATATATATATATATATATATATATATATATAGGTAGGTACCTCCACGAGATCGCTAAAAAAAGAGCATAGCATGATGAAAAAGACGCCAAACTTGACGAAAACAAAATTTTATCGTCTAAATGTTTGTTATTATTAAGGAAAGGTCAAAAGTATTTTTGGGTATTTTTTTTCATTTTTAATCGTTCCTAGCACGTCCGAAATTTTCGTTAAAAATCTAGATTTTTTTGAGTCAGCAAAATTGACCATTTTTTTCCATTTAAAAAAAAAAAACTGGAAATCTGACTTTGAAATTTTTTAAATATCAATTATCATTTTTCAAAACTTATTTTAAGAAAATCAGAAATTATAATGTTTATTTAAAATATTTTGAACCAAACTTAACTTAGCTTTTTGTGCCAAAAAGATGTAATTTGAAAATAAAACAAAGCAGGTCATAAACTTTCGCGTCTCTTGACATGTGATGAATGATATATTTACGAATTCCATGAGGCTAATTTGTTCTACGGAAGGAGAAAAGTGAAATAATTTACATTTAAGTGAACAAATTATTTACCCCGTTATTTTTAACGAAAACTTTCAGCGGTCTCATTTTTTTTTTTTGTACTTAGCTTTCACCTTTACGTTTATGATGCTAAAGAAATTAAAATAAAACTGTTAAGAGTGACATTAAATTTCATATTTCTTAAGAAAGGTATCTAATTAATTTATAGGTACCTTTCTTATGAAATTTTATCAGAATTGTACATAAAATACTATAATTTTATGTACATTTATTACATTCTACTGTTATTTGTATTTGCATTCATTTTATTATTAATTTTGATATTTCATTTATGGAAAAAATGTTGTAACTGAGATTAATATAAAAATAAGATCATATAAATTTCATAAGATGATACTGATACTTGTAGGTACCCTTCTCAGTTGAAATTGAAAATCAAATTAACTCCTCCACACGTGTTTCATAAAAGTAAAGGCCTTAACAGCGGAGAACAATGCTTAACTCAAATAACGCAACTTAATTATATTCTGGTTGGTCTTCCGTAATTTATAATTACAGCTCGATTATAAGCACAAAATTACATTTCTTAATTACTGGGGATCTTCTGATTAGTCAAAATGATACAATTTACAACGCGCTAAAAAAGATCTATCTCATAAGGACACTTATGAAAGCCGATGCGGCTTTTTAACTAATTTTATCATATTTTAACAACTTAAATATAAAATCTATTATAATTAATGAAATAACAAATAATTGTATTAAAAATTCATTTTTCATCGAAATATTTTTTTTGCTTTCAGAAAATATTGTCCATATTCATAAAAACAACTAAAAGCAAATAAAAGCATTTGAAATTAAATAATATCTTTGTCTTATTGAGTTTTGTATGTTACAATTCAGAGCTGATTTTCAGGTACTGCGTATCCAATTAAAAACAAAAAAAAACATGATTTGCATTCTTCAAAGCCCTGTGCTTTTAATTATTGTAATCACTAAAACCGATGCGATCGAATTTCTAGCGTTTTCATAAAATTAGTTATGGGGGGGGATTTAAATATTTTTAAAAAATATTTCTACCATGGCTTTCATAAAGAAAACATATTTATAATAATTTCGATCATCTGTGAATAGTTCCTGAAAGTTTCATTAACATCCGATAATTATTTCTATTTTTGCACGATTTTTCAAATTAATGTGTGTCATACCAAAAAAAACGTGCTAAAATTGTCTATGTTATTTACTAGTTCCGCTGATACAAATAGAAAAAAAGTTTTTTAATCAAAATTTAGAATGTTCTAAAAAGAAGGAAAATTTTTAAAATAATTAAAAAAACTCTGGTCTTTCCTCTTAATAATAACATAAGCATTTAGACAATAAAATTTAGTTTTCGGCAAGGTTGTCGTCTTTTTCATCAAGCTGTGCTCTTTTTTTAGCGATTTCGTGGAGGTACCTATATATATATATATATATATATATATATATATATATATATATATATATATATATGTGTGTGTGTGTGTGTGTTTGTATGTGTTGGTTAGAAAATTAAATATACATTTTATATACACGAAAAATGTTAGGAAATATCAATGTCCAAATCTTTTTTGTTTTTGGTGATTGCTTTGCGTCATTTAGAATTTCTTCGAACCAATATGTTTCCTTTACACCAGAAAATATCAAGTTAGTCCAATGATGTCCTAAAGGACAACGTCACACAATGCTTTTTGCCATCTTGTCATTAAAGTTATGTACTTTTTTTTTTTTTTATTTCTTTACCCTGAATGGTAATTAACAATAATTAATGTCGATATCATAATTTATATGAAAAAATTACATTATCGGTAAACTATTTTTTTAATGTTCAAGATCTCGCTGATAAATTTACAGACTTCGATAGGAGGAACTGAAAAAAAAAAAAAACAACAAAAACAAAACTGACTGCAAAATCCCGCCTAGTGTGCTGTTTTTAATTTCGTTCTTTGGAAAGACATGAATGTACCCCCCCACACACACAGTTGTGCATTAATTTTCAGTTTATCGATGCCAACCGATTTAGGAGAATTAAAAACTGTGCGAAAACAACGCGATTCCTCTTTATATTTCACCACAGGATCATTTAGTAAATAATGGATAAAAAGTAATTTATGTAGTATCGTGATTGTTTAAATGATAATGACATCAATAGATGTCTGTAGATGATATTTTCTGACATAGGCATTTGAAAATAGAAACCGTTTTAACGTTCACCACGCATTTAATATTATCTAAAAAGTTAGCTTCTTTTCACGACTTTATAAAATGATAATATGTTTTTCTACAAACCCTATCATCTAGTTCAAGAATTATGTCATGAAAATCAGTATGTAAATGTACATATATTCGTCGTCTAGTGTAATATTTTTTTAAAATATTGATTTTCCATATACTATAATTGACTGTCTACGCATTTACTTCATTCGAGAATATTAAACACAGAGATTGAATATTATGCCAAGTATACTGTGTTGTACTATACCGATGTAGTATCTTCAGGAAGGGGTTAATTTTCGTAGCAAAATAATCACAGTTCGTACTATGCATGCAGTCGGCTTATGCACGAATATATAGGGTAGCAAAAAACATTCAAAACTCATTGAACGAACGCTTACCGTTACTGTCAGTTGAAATTTATGAAATGTTTCTGTTAAAACGCATTCTCAGGAAAATAGTATTCTTCAAAACCGTTACCTGTTGGCCGTCTCTTTTCATTATGTCATTGTTTTCTCATCAATTCACATGTACTATCAATTTTAGTTCTTGCTGCTGTTGGAAGCCTTCACGTGATTCTTTTGTTACTTAGCAAATTCCTTTGTCGTGATAATGTAAGGCCTGTCTTTGTGATCAGAAGTTTTGTCATTAAGACCTGGAGGATTATTTCTCTTGATGTCTCTTTTAATCATAATCATACGATTTTGTTTTAGTTACATCTGCGCGGTATTTGCGAAAATTATACATAGCTTAGCCTCCCTGACGTTAAAATTCCTTACTTTTTTTATACTAAACATATTTTAAATGATCTGTACACTGAGATGTTTTAAGTTATTAGCGCTTACTCATTTCACATTCTGAATCTTTATAATGGTATCAGTGTATGTGTTATCATATCTTACATTTCAATTCCAGTTCATAATTTCGAGTTTGGAAAATTTTCTTGTTATTTCTCAATCTTAGAAAACTTTGTAATGAATGCTAATATTTTTTCAAGTGAAATTCAAGACCAAGAATATTTTTATTGTGTTAATAAATGTTTAATCATTTCTATTACTTTCGAAATTTTCGTTAAAAATCTCGTTTTGATTAGTCAGCGGCCGGACCAAAGATTTGCATAGGAAATTGAGCGTCTTTTTTGCAGTAGAAAACATAATTAGAAATTATTGCAAAAATCAAATAATCGTCAGATATTAATGAAAATTTTAGGACTCTTTCACAAATGAATGAATTATTTTTCGAATTCAATTGTTTTAGAAAAACTTTAGTAAATCTTTTTTTCACATCTATTACCCCAATTTATTTAATTTTATGAAGTTATTATATATTAAAATTCAAGGTGTTTTGTATTTATATTAGTTCAAAGCAGGACACCCTGAAGAATTTAAATAAACTTTTCGTCAAAGCGAAACACAATTTACGGAAAATCTACTTTGAATCGTAAAATAAACAATGCAATAAAACTATGGAATTATTTAATTAGAAAATCTTTCAATTGATTTTATAAACAAGATATAATAAAGATACTAATGACGTAAGAAAAACGATGAATTTTTACAATATTTCTTTTCTTTTTTATATTAATTAGAAAAAAATATTAAGCTTTAAATCATTTAAATTTCTGTATTCATTTCAACCTTTTGGATGATATCACTTGAAGACTATATTTACTAATCTTAAATGGAAAAGCTTAATATAAATCAAACATCAACATGCTTTTTAAAATATTTGAAATTTTTATCTGCATGAACGTGCCTATTTTTGTTAGTGCAGGTGACCATGCACGACATGAAACTGAGAAAGACAATGTAAAATAAAAGCTATGGCTATAGTAATTTAAATGGCAATATTTTTAAGACTTAAAACATTTGATTATTGAGTATATTTTAAAGATTACTGAGTACTTCAAAAATACGTAAAAACGACGTTTGTATCATTCTCTACCAACACGTCGAAACAACTACTGCCATAATAAAAATGCATTGCTTCGATGTTCTAAACTTAAAGAAAATAATACTTGTTTCAAAAGAGATTATTATACTTTAAATCAGCTAATATTCCTCAAATAAAATTACAAAAACGTACATTTTGGGAAGATATTTTTTTTTATAAAAAATAAATAATCTGCGAGGAAAGACGACTAAAAAATGGATCTAATCATCTACTTTAGCAAAAAGAAAAAATACTCCTTGCACTAAAATTAGTTTTGGAAATATGGCAAGGTGTTTTGCATATTAGAAATATTAAATGTAATCAATAAGCTTGATATTAAATCTAAAATAAATGTTTCAAGAAATATTCATTTTTTAAAAATTCATTTTATACCTTAGGTATCGTTTTTTTTTATATATTTCTTTGAGGTACCTATCTTTATATTTTTATTGATTTAAGCAAATTTTGACACTATACTATCCCTCTTTTATCCTTGGTCTGTGATCCTTTCAGAGAAAATCATAGAAGAATTTACTCGCTGTATCCTCCCATTTGGCTTGCCTCCAAAAATGAACTATTTCACTTCATTGATTTTAAGTTTCCTTGTAGTTCTTGTTGTCCTTAAAATTTCCTTGATGTTACCATGTTCTTTGCGTGATATTCTTAGCAATCGTCGGAAAAAAATATCTTTCTTTTTCAGCATCACTTCATCTGTGAAGCGATTGTCCAGAATTCACTGATTTATCGAAGATTATATAATACATAGATTTTCTTTATTTTTCGTTCAGATAAATGTTTCATATCTCTTTGTACAAATGCTTATTTTCTGGTGAGATGGTGATTTTCTAAGCGTAGCTTAGATGTGCCATAATGCCGAATGTGTGGAGCATCCAGTGAGGAATGAACTTACTATACAGTCGTAATTGTCTCAGTGACAAAGCCTTGCTAAATATTACATCCAGCCTAGGTGCCCATTGTAATTATCTAGTGTATCTTAGATGTGGAATAAGGCCGAAAGTATGGTTCACCCAGGGATGACTGAACTCACGATTCAGTCGTAATTGATTGAGAGAAACAAGTTTGCTAACCATTACACCACATGTGGCCAATGGTGAATTTCTAGTCGTAGCATAGATGTGTCAGAAGGCTCTAAGGCTGTGAGGATCGAACTGGCTACTCAGTCTTAACTGATCCACCTAGACAAGCATTCTAATCATTACACTACATCGGAGTGCCCTCAGTTACTGCTGGTATGATTCGTTTTCAGATTTCTGTGTCAAATTTTCCATTTTTTTGTTTTAGCATTATACAGATAGAGATGGACTTCTGTAAGCGTTTTATTTTTATATTCTCAATACATAGTCTCGTACGATCACCGAAGTTAAGTTGTGTCTCCTTTCAGTACTTAAAGGACCTATTGAGAAAACCAGGTTCGGGAAAAACTCACCAATCTGAAATATTGCTCAGCTTTAAATAACCACGTAGAATAAAGAGACTGTAAAAATAATCCATTAATCCCAATACATAGCTTATACGTCTGTATGTTTCTTTTACTGACAGATCATTATTCTGTCTATTTATTTTTATTCTGTTTCTTTCCTTTAATCAACAACTGCGTATTAGCATTCTTAAACTCTTTCACTCCTCAAAAGAGTATATTTGAATAAATATGTTTCAAAAGATGAAAAGTTGTGAATTCAAATATAGAATTAAATTAACAAATGAGGAATATTCGAGAACTCATTGGTCTAAATGATTGCCGAGTTTTTTTTTTTGGGGGGGGAGATCTCTTCTTTCATTTTTTGTTACGCTATTTTAGAACGTCTGTGGTAATAACGAGGATAAAGAAAATGTATTTAAAAAAACTGCTGTATAGTTAATTTCGATAAACACAATTAAATGCTACAAATCTCTAACCCCAAAACCTGAGCCAAATAGTTTCATCAGATCTCAACATTGATATGGATGTAATCCATGGCGCCTAATTCGTTCAGAAATCTCTAATCACTCACGCGTAAACAGCTGCTTTCTCTGATCAATGATTAAACATGGCATCGAACGATTAAACCGGTATGTCTTTGTGAGGACCACCTAGTTCGAAGCTTATGAAATGAAGCTATAGAATCACAAAGAAAGAGCTCTACCAAACAACAACAAAAATATCACTTGAAGACGTTCAACAACAGAAACTACTCAAATGTATATAAGATGCAACCAAAAGGGAGATAAAGATATAATGAATATGTTGTCTTTACACGCTATCAAGATGAAAAGTTAGTTGGAGTGAAACAGCAGAAAGAACGATAACAATTGGCGGACGAAGTCTATTCTCTTAAATTTTTTATTAATCGAAATGTTTTATAAATTTCATTCGAATGTAGACCTGGCTACCAGAAGAGCATATACCAAAATGTTCCCTTATTTAAAAACAACGGCTAATAACACCTTTACTATGCCAATAGAACATGCCATATCTTTTATATCCGATGTTTGAATTACGCAGTTGATATTATTAATATTCATATAAAGCGATTTTCATTTGTCATTCGTTAAATGTATCGTTTTTGTGCTTTTAATCTGAATCTGTTTCCTTCTAATATGTCCACTGTTTTTACTTATATTTGACCTTTAATAAAAAGTAGAATCTATGTCATTTTCACTGAGACATCTCGTACATTGACATTAATCTCCTGGGTCGTCTCGCCTCAGCTTGAGATGGATCTTTTGTTCTCTCAGGAAATATACCAGTGTATCTCATTAAGGATACTGTCGTTACATATAATGAAGTATTTCGGATTTAAATTCTTTTGAAAATGTTATTCTTCTTACATATTCTTTCTGAAGTTTAGTCTACATTTCCAGATATTTAGAAGCGTTACTTTTTCTCACCTCTTGCTCTTACGAACTTTTATATAAGACACTATTTTTACTTTCTCTCATATTTCATTATTTTGCTCGTCAAAAACTTCTAATGAAAATTAGATTCAGGATTTTATTAAAAGGAACAATTAATCATCTTGTAAATATTATGAAATATTTTGAACTTGACGGGCAATAAATATATTAAAGCAAATCATATAAAATATATTGTAAATAATATGTTGAAATTATTATATATATTAAAAATCAGGCGGTTACCTATGTCAGAAAAATTTTGAAAGTTAATCAGTGGTGTTGCAAGTAAACACTTATCTGGTGTATAAGAAGTTTCATTCAATGTTGTATTTGGAGCACACAACTTTTCGTCATATTCTGTCTTCTTATGTAAACGAATTTTAAAAACATTTCACAGATTTATCATGATAACGTCGCTAAGTTAAATAAATGGATGAGCTAAAATCATTAGTTAAAGTTAAACTTTACGTAAAGAAATCGTGCAAACATATTCTTCGCCAAAACAATGGTAGTTGAAGATGTACACTGATTGGCACCTTCGAACACGTCAAATAATTTTTAGATTGTTGGAAAAGGACAAAATAGAAATATCATTAAAATTTAGGTAATGAGAGCCGAAAAAAATTCAGTTGTCGTCCATTTAGGATGTATGTGTTGTGTCCATCCCGGACATGAGTAGTCATAGCTCTTCATAAATTCTTATCCATTGTAGCCTTTACAGGAATTTCTTCCTTTGCCTAAACTCTCGCCCACCGTTCTAACATCTATTCTTACAAGCACGTCAGGTAGGTGGCTCGCTGCCTTTCCCTAGCTACTCTCTATGTTTTCCAAGCTCTTCTTTCACATTATGTGTCCAATGAATTTCAAAAGTTTCTCTATGATTCTGACTAGGTGTTTATTTTGCGTACATGATGAAATTGAAACAAATATCAACATCTGGAATAAATTAAATAAAATATGATGAATTTCAAGGTAGCTTCAGTGTATTACTAGAATGCTGAAAGAAGATAGGATGTATAAGTAAAAAAAAATATCATCATGTTGCGCTAAGTGAGCGAGCAGCTGATTATGCAATTACGTGGCATTTCTTTTTCTTAAGTTTTTTTTTCAGTCTTAGAATTTTAGGGAAAATTATCATCGCGAGTAGCTATACTGCATGAACGAGAAAAGATTTTTATCGATCCACCGTCTCTAGATATAGTACTACTCTAAAGGCTAAAGAGTTTCTATATATCAATTAGATGGGGATTTGTACGTACTAACACTTATCCAAATACTTTGTCAACCCAACATTACATTTTGAGCCCTGCGTTTTTGAAGTAATTAACCCTTGAGTTCCCGAGTCAAAATTCGAAAATAATTGGTATGCAATGTTTCACGGTGGATATAAAGATAGTTACAAGTGTTTACTTCCCGTTCAACCGGTGGCTTGGCATTAAGTTATTTTTTTCTACCCCGTTCAATCGGTGACTGGATATTGCGTCTTTTTTTCTGCAACCGCTAAAGCGGTGGTCAGGGTTGAAAGGTTTAAGGTTTGGGCCAAATTTAGGAATATTTTTAGTAAAAAGCCGATATTACCAAAGAAAAATCTTACTACATTATTTAAAATATTATTTTCATCAGAGACAATCATGCAGAAAACACCTTCAAAACATCATTAAGGACTTAATTCGTGATACGGTGTCTTGTCCGCTGATTGATCCCATAGAGCATTAATTCTCAACTACCGTGCCGCGGCATGGTAGTGTGTCGCGTAATCCTCTTAAGTGTATCCCGAAAGCATGATCAGATTCGAAATCACTTAATAAAAGTTCCTTCTAATATTGGACTTCCGTTTCTGTGAAGAAGAAAAATTGGATAACATTTCTAATGATCGACGGCTCAAAATAAAAGGCTCAAATGTAAATATGGCTACTCAACACTGAAAAAACATCGAAAATAAGAAACGAGAAAGACTAGGCACAACTGAAGAAGAAATGAGGTCTGCTTATCGTACATTCGACAAAACATTTAAGAAAGCTTAAAAAAAAAAAACACGAGACAGGTTTCACACAAAATTGCACAAATAGTTGAACAGAAACACTGACATTAATTAAGTTCATATTTGTGTGTGTATCTATTAATGGTTTTATTTCATAAAATTTAAAAGTATACCTTTTAAAAATGTTGCTAAATGAACCGTGATATTCCTATTTGCACCTAGGTGTACCATTGCTTAAAACGTTTGAGGAACCCTGCCATAGAGTATCGCATTTAAAAATGTATTTCATTTTCAAAATGTGTTTACATACGCAATATCTTTCAGCGTAAAAACAAAGAAAATAATATTATTTCATCATTTTACGAAAATATAACCAGTTTATTTTCAAAGGAACATTCTACAATCACATCCACATTAATAGTTAAATCTGCCAGTACTGAAACTTTTTACCTTTCCTAAGTATAATGTGTAAACTGCAGTCATTTACAAAGATCTTAGTAGATCAAATTACATTATACGACTAGTGTGACATATACAAAAAAGTTACTAAATAATAAATACGTGAAAAGTATCATTTTAATCTGTCCGATAATGGGTATATTTTGGGAATAGAGATCTGGTTCAAATTCGATCTTTACAAAGGAAAAACCATGATACTCGAGATTATGACTGATGGGGAATTAGATAATTCTTGAACGGGAATTTAAAGAAAGAATAAAAAGTAAACAAATTTAGAAAACGCTGATATACTCGTCAACCCAAAGGACTTTTCAATGAAGTAATTACTGATAATGATTGAGTGACAAGCAATCACATTTAAGGTGTGGTAGATAAGAAATCTGGAGATATATATGGATAGAGATGAATCATATCTAAATACATGGTAATGTCTCACAAAGGGATTCAAAATACAGTTTTCTGTGTAAGTTGATCTATTCGGAGCTATCTAAATGTCTTCGGTTTACACATTACACGATACCAGGAAAGGTTAAACATTACACTATTTCACTATAAATGTGGATGTGATTTTATAATGTTGCTATAAAGATGAACTGACTATATTTTCTTGAAGAAATGAAATATTATTATTTTCTTTCTTTTTACTCTGGAAGGTATTTCGTATGTAAACATATTTTGAAAATGACATGCATTTTTAAAACGGATTTCTCTCTCTCTAAAAAGCTTAATCTAACAACGATGGGATCAGGTGGGCTCTTCACAAAAATGAAACGAAGCGGAGAAAAGACGATGACATTGGAATGACATTTTTTTTTCTGCTGATTCGAAGTCATTTATTCGGATATCAAAGAAATTCTTTAACATTTTCTCATGGTTAGTTTTTAAGTAGGGATCAGATGTTCCTTCAACAAGGCGATAATAAAACTGGATAAACATTACAAATGTAAGCGTTTTATAAAAAAGAAAAAAAATATATAACTTTTTAGGGAGAAAACGGCAATTGTTACTTCATTTATATAGCAATAGTAGGGCACCTCGAGGTGGTGTAATGGTTAGCAAGCTCGTCTCGCAAGAACAATTACGGCTGAGTAGTGAGATCGATCCTCACTGGGTGCTACTTACTTTCGGCCGTATACCACATCCAAGCTGCGCTTGGAAAATTATATAGTAATATTTTCATTTTAAATAGTAATAATATTACAAGGAAACATTTTGCATTGATTGACCAAACCGCCAGTACTGTTTCCGGTGGAAATTTATCAAATCTTTCTCTTAAAACATATTTTATGGAAATAAGTTTCTCACGTTCATTAGCTCTTTCCAGTATTGATGGGAGTTTAATTCCGAAAATTCTATTTGAAATGGTGTTAAATGTTAACATGATTATGTGATTATTTTCTCTTCAATTTACATGTGCTATCTATTTTAGTTGTTACAGCTGTAGGTAGTCCTCAATTTCAGTAATATGGTAAAGTTATTTGTTTATGATTGTGTACAGCATTCCACAATGTACAAAAAGAAGGATTTACTTATTCAAATACTTTATTCACCATTGATATCAGGAAGCTGGACGTTGATATGAATAGCATTCCAAATCAACTGTGAATCAATGAAAATATTAATAAGAAAATAGAGCTCTCTCTCTCTCTATATATATATATATATAATCAATTGAGTTTGACTGAGAAATAGATTATCAATGGTCAGGTATTTCTGTTAAATTAATGCCCAAACATTGAATTATCTGCGGTAACCAAACTTAACATAATGAAGGAAAATTTAAACAAGTGCAGCTTAAGTCACCTGCATCGATGAGTCATAAATATTTGCCGCCCTATTTTATCAGGCCATTATTACGGTGGATTATGTCGAATCATAATTTGTATATATGTTTCACGTCTATACGCGTAATAAAATCTTATTTATTTCTTGTCTAAATGACCGAAGTTTTATGATTCTTGAATATCTCAGTCTTCTTGAAACCTTATTGCATAGTGTAGATTTTAAATTATCAATTTCGTAAAAAATTAACCGAATTCTTCTCTTATCGTTTTTATTTTGGCTCCATTTTTCTGGCAAAATTTAAATTGTTTTTGAGAAACAGCTGCTTTTTTAGAATCATTCAGTTGTTATTGTGTGATGGTAACTATATCCAATACTCCAGAACGCTTTACAAATCATTTCAATAATACATTTAATATAATAATATGGTACAAAATCCGTTTCCATACAACAAATTTTCAACTTTCATTGACGGAGTTTTAATGTTTCTGCTGGTTAGAATTTACCAAACAACTTAATTAAAAAAATTTTTTTAACAAATTAAACTTCTCGAGTCTACTAAATCTTATAGCTCTTTCTAATATTGATAGCAGTTTCCTTCGTAACAATTTTTCTTTCTTAGCGTCAAAGTTAATATATTGATTATATCAGTAATTTTTCTTTTTAGTTACATTTCTGTAACTGCATCCGTTGAGTGCATTGAAATGATTTATTTAGTTTCTTTCTTTTGGTAATTGTTTGAATTTGTAAGGCTCATATATAGAGTTTAATGAAAAGGCGTTTTTTAATATTTATAGGATTAATTTGTGTGAATCTATTTTAATCTAGGCTCGTAGAAATGGATTAAATAGGGCTGGTATTTTAGACATTACCGGAAGGCTTTAAATTGATGTATGGGATTCATATGAATGACTTTCATTTAATAAAGTTTTCAGACCAATATTTGCCTTTTGTCACATCTTACGCGACTGGATAAATGTAACTCGGAGATAACCTGTTTTCAACACCTTACATTCGCAGTTATTCACCCGATTTGCTATTGATCCCGATTTAAGCAATCTATATTGTAACCGTTCTAAGTCCCTATCCCAAATTAGAACGCTTCCATTCCACATTTACTTTATTTTCTCTCTTAAGATGCAGACATTTCAACAAGACTTCACTTATTTATTTTGTAGTCTACTGCAACGATTCTCTGCAAGGATTCTATCCAGGCAGAATGGCAAGAACTTCCCTTAAGAAATGCCTCTCATACGCTCTTGACACAATGGCATTTCACATTTGAAATACCAACCATTAAAGCTTGTTATTTTAGAGAGTAGGGGCTTACACTAACAGATAAAAATTACATGGACCTTTCTTAATCAGTCACGGGTTCTAATTAGTCGTATAAGTTTTATACGCCATTTATCTGAAATGTCTACAAAACCTATATTATAAGCTCTTCTCCGTGTTTCTACTTGAGCGAGATCAAGTTTTTTGTTTTTTTGTTTTTTTATCTCCACTGTTTTGTTTTTAATCTCATTAATATAAGTATAATTATTCTAGGCTGCCGTTTATTTGTAGTCTTCATGTAATCTGTATTTCTGATAGAATTTCCAAAGTTGGACTTCTAATGTCCATCTATTTTTGTTGTTTGATCGGTTCCTTTGTAATTTTTTTTACTGTGAGAGATGTAAGATGAAGGGAATTTGTTTGATTTATGTAATAATGTCCAACGCCTGAATCACATGTTTCCTCTTTTCCTTCACGAAATTTGTATCTATATTATCTTTGCGATATCCTTATTTGTGTAAGAAATTTTAATTTTCTATATCTCTAATCCATATATTCCAATTATTTTCCTCTCCACTTATCACAGTCCAAAATATCTATCCATATAATTATACATTTAATAAGATCACTGTATAGTTTTTTTCCCCCTTCTAATCAGAATATGCCTTGGTGAAATGACCTGTTCGTTACAAATTCATTACATGGTTTCTCTTATACTTAATCCGATTCCAGTATTTCAGCATATCTGTCATTATTTGTTTTGTTTTTAAACTTTTCTAAGCTGTAGTTGAATTTCTTTGCTAATGAATTTTAGCTTTTAAATTTCTTACTGCGTTTCATTTTAAATAGTTTTTTTTTTAGATGTTCCACTCTAATGACAGCTGACAGTATTAATGTTGGAAAACAATAAATTTTAATTATTAACATTCAGAATAGTGTCCTCAGCATTTTTGGTATTATCAGATTTCAGCTGTTGTGACCTCTAGTCTTCTTCAGGTGTCTGTCGATCCGGCTAAACGTCATGGAATTTGGAGCTGAAATCTCTATTTCATTTCCAAAGGGAGATTGTTCATATCCTGCTAAAACTATCACGGAAATATTTCTACTTTTTTAGTACTGTTCGGATAAGACTATCCCATTTTTCACAGATAATAGATAAAGTCACAAAAGAACAAAAAGAGTTATCCGTAGATATGAACCAGGGAAAGTGAAAACGCTAAGCCCAGAGATTAAATAAATATTTAATTTCGAAGTTTTACAACGGGTAGGAATGCAGGAGGAGACAATTATATAAACGGTTGGACAATAGGAGCAGAGATGAGAACATTAGTCCGACAGTGAATTATGTAAATAATTATAACTACTTAGCACACAAACTTAGGCAGTTTTAAATTGATTATAAAAACCAAATATATGGGTTTTGATGATGCGTTAATTAACTGCGATCTTTATATACTCAGGCGAGATGGTAAAAGGCAATGCAGCGTGTAAAAACAGACTGTTGTTTCATAACGCATCTTATTCAGCTTTTCTGAGTAACGTCACTGTTAACGGTAAATTTTTATATCACGTACAAAAAAAATATTGCATCATTTAAGTGTACTGAAACACTTAATTTCCACAAATCACTTAAAAGGCAATTGCAAAGAGTAATGACCACGTAAACTAATCTTTCAACAAAATACATTTGAAGACAATTCAAAATGGAATAGTATGAACTGAAGAAATCAATTTGAACTAAATCGTATATATTATAATAATTACTGTGAAAAACGGTTTTACTTATTTTTATACCGACTTATATTTGGGATTTCGACTTGCAGAAGCATTGACCTTTCTCTTATCTAACAACGAAGGGGCGAACGGATTAATCTTCTTGTTATAGTAATGATCCACTTTAAACATTTTGGAATAACGTGATCATTACAAGGAAGGCGGCTATCATAATCATCGAATAAAAGAATAAAACACAATTATTACTATTATTGTTCTCACCTAATCTAGTTCATTCATCCTCGACTAAACGAAATAAACAATCATTATTGTCATTAATTTCACCTAATCTCGAATCATCATC